>JADBJO010007254.1:70360-116264 GCA_016801955.1 Conus betulinus
CTAGCATCATTCAATGAAATGGGAGTCAGGCCACTTTAAATTTTGCTCTACCTTCTTTCACAACAAGAGAAATTGGAAATGATTTCAACATTATATTCCACAATGAAGAATTCTGGTGTACAGATTTACTGTCTGCATTTCATAGGATTTCATTTTAAAATGCTGTGTTAACCTAGTTGGTGAATTGTCAAAAAAAAGTAAGAATTAATTTGACTAGCTAATGATCATTGCCCAGGCATGTTTTGTTGTGAAACTGAAGTTGGCTGGAATGCAGATCATGCTAGTATGAGGAAAAAATATGGTTAAGTGTGGGATTTTACTTGAAGCATATAATTGCTGCTTTAGCAGATATTTGCATGTTTACATTTCAGAAGTGGTCAACTTCATCCTATAATGTTTCCCAAGCCAACCCCCAGTTATCTCCTCCCACTGTCTTTCTCACCAGAAAAACAACTGGGAAAGCATCGTGTGTGTATATGATGTCCCATTCAAAACATTGCCTTTTTGCTTTGTGTCATATCTTTACTATTGCCGTTGATATTCAAGTAGAAGAGCGAAGTTAAGTGTGGAACTGGTTTTGATGTGGGAATTGAAACTCGCAACCATTCCTGTATCTCTCCTGTTGCAGCCAAGTTCTTTCGCTCCGACGCTTTGAGGCAGCATGTGCGCAAGAAGCATGAGCAGAACCTTCCCTACCGGTGTGACGTCTGCTCCCAGACCTTCAGCCGGCAGTCAGTTCTGGACTGGCATTGTGTGAAAATGAAGCATGACAGCCGCTGTAGGCCAGAGATGAGCGTCAAGGTGTCAGAGCCCAAGTCTGACGTTGAAAACACTGTGGTGGCCGATGCCCTGTGTGAGCTGGCCACAGGGAGGAGGACAGCAGCTCTGAGTGGTGAAGAGGCAGGCAGGAGATGTGTGGTGTCGAGCAGCGCCGGGTCCAGTGATCCTACCAGCTCCTTGGTCACAAACGTCCAGTCATCCATTGTGATTGTTGCCCCGCGAGGGAGTGGAAGTGCAGACGAGGGTGATACCATCAAAAAAGGTAAAGAACAAAGGGATAGTGGAGGAACTGGACGCAACCACCACCGGCAGCAACAGCGGCACCGAGCACTTTGTGCAGCGAGTGTTAGTGGATGGGGGCTCAGTGTCAGGGGCACGGGTCGTGCTGGTAGACTCTGAAGGGATGGAGAATCTACAAGTGGTAGACAGCGAGCAAGACAACACACCACAAGGGCTAGGCGCTTTACACAGTGGCTACAGTGAGCCCCAGCGCAGCGTTGCTTGCCCACTACCACTGTTGATGAGGAAACGATAGATCTAAATTCTAGTAAAGGCGGGTGTTTAAACATGGGTGTAGCTTCAGCATCAAAGCCAGCATCCCCCAAGGTAGTAGGTGTAGAGAACACTATAGAGATAGATGGGTCCAGCTCTGTGATCAACAGCAGTGCCGACCAGACTGGGGGTCATGTTGTGTCCCATCACGGTGATAGTGAACTGAATGACCAGCTTGCCAGCGATGCGTTCCACACGGTGATCATTGATGGCATCTCGTCGGGTGTACTGAACAGTGATAGTGCCACAGAGTTTGATCCAACAAATCCAGTTTTGCTGGTCAAACCAGAAACCGCTGGTCAGGCAGGGGATCAGCAAACCCAGTTGCAGTCGCTGCCAGAGAGCCTTCCTTTCTCCACCTACAGCAGAAAGTGCCTTGGCTTCCACAATACAGTCAATCGTCAGTGGGGCAGTGAAACTGGAGACTGTGTCCTCTCTTGATGTGGGCAGTGTGACAGCCCCCAGAGGGCTCCAGGGCAAGGGTATGGGGGAGGGTGTGATAGTGAAACGAGAGCCAGGGCAGACGGCCTCTCAGCCCTTTGTGGCCCCTCTCAGAACCAGGTCAGGGCGAGAGAGAAAGGTCCGAGTGAAAATGTCCTTGTAAAGGACGTTTCTCTGATGGTCAGACAGTGATGTGAGGATCTTTAATTTCAGAGAGGAAATATTTGTGTATGATTTCAAGACTTGCATCGTTCTTGATGATTAAGTATCTGAATTATTGATGGGATATTGACTTCAGGGATGTTCAGAAAAAATGTGTGTGTGTGTGGTTAGTTTGATGAACGTGGAGATGCTGTGTGTCAGGGGTGGGGATCTGAAGAGAAGCATGGAGCACAGCCCCTTGAATGTGCTGTGTTGTCTCAGACCAACAGGCAACTCCAGAAAATCATCATCATCAACTGCACTATGCATGGAAATTCTGGGGCCTTCATTTCTGGGTCTCTTGGTGATTAGGCGTCCATTTTGCAAGAAGCAGTGTCCTGCAGAGTCAGACCAGTAGTGAGCACCTCTGAAATGACGATGGAGCAGTGCAGCGTTTACTGTGTTGGGTGGTTCGAGGGGACCAGGTGTTTATAGCTCCCTGTGGACTGCCGGCCTCAGACTGCAGCATGGTGGACCTAGATGCAGTTGTATACTGTGGGGCAACAGTGATGAGCAACATTAGAGGGCATAGATGTTGCAGACACAAAACAGCAAATAAACCATCTGACCTCCTAGTATTACCATGTCAGCCCAAAATGTCAAAGATGCGCAGTCTGCCAGAGATCTTTGTTCAATTCGTAAACAACAGTCTCTGTATCTATTTCTGTCAGCCAGAATGAGTCATATTTGGAGTAGGCAACTTTGAACATCACTAAAATGACTCGGCAGCTGTGGGTTTCCTAACAAGCATGTTACTGACTGCTCCCTATGGTCTGAGGCTGCGACAAGATGTCCTGCTGCTGTGACCGTGAATGGGGAAGGCAGAATGAGCAGTGTAGGAGAAGACAAACTGGGATGGGGGGGGAGTAGAGGGAGAAAAATCTTGTTTAATTCAGTATTTGTCTTCTTTTATTTCTTGTTTCCTAGATTTTTGCTTTCTTTTTGTGTGTAGGATTTTCCATTACACTCCCAAGAATTGTAAAGGAGATTTTTTTTTCCACTGCAGAGTTAAAAAGAAATGAAAGCTTTTGCTTCAATACATGCATCTGATGTACATGGCTACTCAGACACTTTATTTTCAGTTTATTTTCTGGTGCCCTGATGGAGTGCTGCAGACCTCAGTACTGGGTTTGGTCCTGTCTGTGAGCAATTCTTGAGTGTCCATCCACAAAATGACTCGAGGGAAACCAGGTGGTCATGTCTTCAGCATATTTTACGGGGTTGCTTGATAGGGCCAGTGCCTGAACAGAGAATTTTGGAAAGTCTGGGTGCAAACCTGAGGAAATATTCAACCTTGTCGTCAGGTGTGCTGGGGTTTAATATTTCCACTAAAGAGCTGGATGCCTTTGACTCTTTTAGGACAAATGGTATCCCTGTTTCCTGAAGTTCTGTGCTTGTGAATTCATCATCTTTGCCATGTCACTTGCTTTGACTGTCTTTTTTTTCTCTGTTTTTTGCTTTCCTTTACTGTCGTCTACAATGTCTCGGTCATTGTGGCCCAATTTCTTGTTTTTGTTCTAGTCTAAACACTACTCCCCACAATGTGTCGCAGTTTACAATGTGCCTGCTATTTATTTATTGTTGTTTTGTTATCAGGGAAGTAGGTAGTGAGAATGTACAGATTACATAGGTCTAGAGTGGACATTATCTGTCCTTCCTACAATAATTATTTGCCCATTGCCTATTCATTTATTTATTAATTTTTTTTTTTGTTGCTATTTGAAATAGATGACTTTCACTAGTTTCAGTAACTTTGAACATGGAGTGATGAACTGAACTAAATGGTGGGTGCTTTCAGCCCAGCTAAGTCTTATGTGCCTTGAGGGTACCAGTTAGTGTAGGTGTCATGATGTTATTGATCAAGATGAACAGAGGTGTTTCTTTCGCAGGATAAAGTCTTCTTTCCCCTCAGCATGTTCTTGACAGCCCTGCAGATCTCTGGCTGCTTTGTAAGATAATGGAAAATGATTGTGAAAATCGAATGCATAGCACGATTGTTCTTTTTCCATCTGTCAGGAGCTTTCAGTCCAGCAGTAGCATGGCTTGAATACCGGTGCAGGAATTGACTGACCATCAGTAGTGAGCCTGGCTGTGGTGTTGCTTAGACCTGTCAGCTTGTACACCTACTGCTGACAAAAATACAAAGTAGACAATAACAACAGAGAGAGAGGCATGGGTGGGAGGGAGGGTGGGGGTTTTTGAGAGAAGGTAAATCTATCTTGCCTAATAACCATTGATGGTGCAACATGATTTGCCATAGTGTTTGGGAAGTCTGCAGGGTCTGGAAAAAAAAGGACACAAAGCATTCTCATATCATACAAGTCAGATTTCCTGTGTCAAAGAGGCGTCAGGCTTGTTATTTATGCTTTATCAAAATAAGTATCACACATGGCATTTTGAAATGATTTACAAAAACATGAAAAACAAAACTGTTGGGAAAGCTATGAAAGCTAGTGTACATAGATTTAAGACAAACTACTAGCTATTTGAGGAGAAATGATGATCATGGTCAAAATGTTAGCAAAAGTGTGCAAGTAAACTTGCAGCCTTCAGTAATAGTACTGTGTTCACATGTTGTGTATACAGATGGAGTCACATGGTGTAAGTCTCAGATCTGCATTGAAACTTGTAAGTCAGACTAGGAGCTCAGTACTCGTATTGCTAATAACAGACTAGGAGCTCAGTTCTTTTATCGCTAATAACCTTTGGCAGTTGTCAGCCGAGAGAGGCTGGTGCAGTTTTTCTTCCCTGCAGCATAGTTGCCCTAAGCAGGCAGATGAGCAGAATGAGCCCCTGCTTCATCCACTCATGTTTGCGGATAGGAATATGGAGCCCTTCTGATGTGCTGAGGGAAATAACATCTGTTATCTCGTGAATTGCAGACCATCACTTCGACACTCTGATGTGAATTTAGTGGATCTCAGGAGCTTTGAAACAAAGGAGGTGGTACTGGATTTTTTCTAAAGCAGCTGGATTTTCTGCACCTGCACCAGAAAAAAAATGTCATTCGGGTGAAGGGGTGATATATTTGTCTCACATAACTGAAGTTTTTTTTAAAATACATGACGAATAGGATTTTGAAGATGTTAAGGCAAGAATGGAACGCTTTTTTTCTTCCATTATCATTTGATTTCATGTTTTCATTTTTTTTTAACGTGTCGGTCATGTTTAGTAATAGACAATCGTGTCCACACTTTGAAAGTTATTGATTTAAAAGTACCATTACCATGTGATGTTAGCCCCCACCCCCAACCCCTACTCCACCCCTTTCTTTGCAGTTGTTTTATGCCTGATAATGTTGAAGAAAAACTGGTCTTTAAAGGTGTGGAGTCATTGTGAAGTTGCACTGTTTTTGTGAAGCAACACATTTGTAAGTTATGATATTTGTGCTTGACTTTTCTGGAAGTGCAATGAGCTGATGAAAAGCAAAATGATGAAATGTTACTTTACATATTTCATATTCGTTTTCTTCAGTCCTGTGGCTATTCGTCTTATTTTATGTGTTGGAGTGGACATTTCTTAAGTTAAATGTTTTACCAGCGATTATTTATTGTTCGATGAAATGTCTTGTTTTTACAAGCACATTTCTGGCATTTGAGTTGATTTTTGTTTGCGGAGCTTATTGTACATGATATGTGTTATCTTGAACATGTTCATGATGGAAGTGATTTGTCATTTCCTCTTATTCCAGTGTTGTCATAATGCTTGAAATTCATGAGAACTGACTTATGATTAAAATTTGTTAAGATCTGCCTGTTTCATGTTTCCATGTTTTTTAACATGCATGTTTGTGTGTGCATGCATGCACAAATACATGCTTACACAAGCAGTTAGGCATGTATGTGTGTGTCACGTGCAAAATTGTAAGTTTAGATGCAGACACACTCGGCTATGGACACACTCGTTATATGTTTGTGCGCGGCTTGGATTATGGGTATAGGAAGGTTATTCACATATCCCTGTGTATTTTGCTAAAAGCGCAGATGTAAAAATTTTACAAAGATGAAATCATACAATTTTGAGCAAAAATAGACTGACAACTGCCTTTGGCAAGCTGTTGATTTTTCAAAGTCTAGATTCTTCCGCTCACAGCTTGATGTCTCCAAATGTAGGCAATATAGCAACCTTGCAAATTTCTGAAGTTTTTCTTTATTATATTACTTCTGACAGCCTAGTTTTCATTCAACGCCTATCTTGCGCTGAAGTGAATGAAGACAAGTGATTGCTCGTTCATTTTCGTTGTCCTAATTGTTTTGTATCGTGCCTGAAGAAGACCTAAGAGGTCGAAACATGCCATGTTTTGTCTTGTGATTCATTTGTCCATGTTTTTTTTTTTTTTTTTTTTTTTTTTTTTTTTTGCAGTTCACTAACATTTATTTAAGATCTTTTCTTCAGAAGTTTATATTCACTGCTTTGTTGTTGCGAAAAAAAAGAGAAGAAAATCCCTTTGTGTATATGGGCACAGTTATGAGCAGATGTCCCAATTACAATTTAGTACATTTTGAATCAAAGAGGCAGTATTCTTTCAAACAATGAACAGCTAGTGTCTACTCTGGGTTTACAGTCTCAATACCCACAAGCCAGAGTAGAAGAAAAGTATGTTACACATTATAGTAATGAAATGAAAAGTGAAGAAAGGTGAAAAGGCCATGGTAGGAAATCAGGAATTATCACGATAAAGGTAATAACAGTAATAATTATGACAGAAATAAAACAAGATAAAATTTGTACAATCATCTAGTTGAGGTCATAGAAACATTTGGATAATGAGAGAGAAAAAACATTTTATTAAATCCTAGAGCTTAGATTGAAGAGACAGACAGGCAGAGAGGGAGAAGTGTGTGTGTGTGTGTGTGTGTGTGTGTGTGTGTGTGTGTGTGTGTGTGTGATGCAGAATTTAGCAAGTGTGCTATTTATGTTATTTGTAGTCCAGCCAATCACAGAGGCCATATTGCAGATGTTAATCCAGTTAAAATGAGACATGACAACTGTGCAAGTTAAAAGAAAAAAAAAAAACTGTTTAAAGACAAATCCATATTGAACTGTCAGTAAAGAAAAATCTTAATTGTATATGATTGTTCATGACAAATACCTTGATCTTTTTTGAACATTTAAAACTGACATTTGGAGAAACATAGACTATGGAGTAGTATCTCCATCTTTTAAAAGAAAGTGCGTGAGAGTGTAGAAGTTGAGACTTTTTTTTGTGTGTAACCTGCAGAATGCTGTCCCTTCCTTGTGCTTTCTAAGAAGAGACGAGAGGTACTGTTTGTGGTCTGGTCAGATATGGAAAAGTTTTCAGTTGTTTTCATCCTCTTGCCAGACGTTTTTCACATGTGTTTGTATTCAGTGTAAAAAAAAACGAAGGATTTAGTCATCTTTTCTCTTGCAGCATTCTTGGCCACAGCCTCAAATAGTACTAAAGATTGCCAGGAAACCAAGCACAAACAATTTTTATATAGCCCAACTGACCACACAGGTTGTTTTCACGGCTTTCAAACACATATGAAGTAAAAAGATCCTATCCTGAAAAGAGTTTACATTTGAACATGAAAAAGAGTTAAAACAACTCCAGAAAATTTTGAAAAACTGGATCTCCAAGGAATCAGAGAATCTGAAGTGCATTATTTACACTAACATATTCCTTTTGTTCTGGCTTTTATTTATCTTTTATCGTTACAGTCAAGCCGACCACACTCCCTTTCCTCCCAACAGACACAGAGACCAACAGGTAAATAAGAACTTGACTGACATACATTATTGTCTCAACTGCACCACATGTCATTGGAGGAAGATCTGGCTCTCAAATGCACAGCAAAGGAACAGACCCCACACAGTGAAATTACATCAATCTCTATGATCATATTAAAACAAACAAACAAAAAAATCCCTCCTATCTTTGTGCAGCTAAGCCTCATTAATGGTTTGACAATGAATTCAGCTCATTCATGAAACTTTCTTCATGTGATAGTCATGGTTGCCTTTACATCGGGAAGCAAGATTTAGTCACTATGTGTACATGTGCGTGTCATGTGTTGGTGCTGCTTCGTATTTGATGAGCAGGTTGTGGCCAACTTCTCTGCTTTAAAGATGTTAAAGATGTTTCTTCTTCTTGTCTTGCCTGATGAGCTAAGTTTTCTCTGATGTGTGTTCAGGAAGTGGGGTTCCTGTGGCCACTTTTCTGAAGATTTTCATCCAAAACTGTCATGGGTTTTTTTCCTGCTGAGAACTATGAAAACTTGGCACAAAAGCCTATAACAACAGTACCACCTCTTTCTCTCACCCATATCAAATTCATGGCAAAGAAACTGTACCATAAGTGTTAAAACTCTCAGAGACACTGTCGTCCAAAAAACGAAGATAAAATATACAAAGGGAAAAAAAGAAATTGGTCTCATTTGTGACAGCAACACACATGCTACGATGATGATACATTCTGGCATAGGACTTGGACAAAATAAAATGTCACAATGCAGCAATCGCCATGAAAAACTGAACAGAGAGCAGTGTGGACAAAAAAAAAATGTAACAATCGTTACATTTCATATTGTATTGCTGGATGCCAAAAAATAAATGACATTCAACAACATCTGCATAATGGCAGTGGAGGAATTTTGAAAAATCTAATCCAAACCACTTCGGAAAATAAATTCACCTTCAGAAAAAGTGGTATTCTTCATATGAGGTAGATCGGATGGCAAGACCGAAAGCTCGTAAAAACACAACCATCCTGATTTTGAAGATTCATTCTTTCTTGTGTATAAACTAAAGTAAGGCCAGTTAATCACCAACCTATGATGGATGCTATGACAAACTGCACATAATCCAAGCTGTCATGGGGGAATGTACATCAGTTGAGTTTTACACTATACATTGCTACACTAGACAACAACGTGTGTGGGGAGCTGGGCCATAAGCAACAGGACATGACATATTAAAAAAAAAAAAAAAAACAACCCCCCCCCCCCCCCCCCCACCCCCCCACCGAGTCAGAAATAAGAGAGAATGACTAGCAGAGTTTTTCAGAAGGCACGGACACACTTTAAACTGTTTCAGTGTTTACCTGTGTGGACCAGTGTGTCCACCAGAATCTTCATAATGCATTCAACATTCACGTTCAACATTTCCGGGAAGGCAACACACAAACAGAACCACAGATGTAAGGTCAAGTGATCACATTATACAGGTATCAATTACATGGCTAACATCAATAACGGCTCTATATAAACCGCAACACTCTGCTTGTGCCAAATCAGATGCTACGACAAATCGTTCAAATCCAGTATACACATAAGCTCACAGCAAAACCACCACCATAATCTGTATAGCCAAATTCAAACAAGATTTCATTAACAAAGTTTACATTGCCCCACTCTTTTTTTTTCAATGTTATTTCCTATTCTCTGAAAGCCATGCAGTTTCTAAGGAATTAGAATATCTCGTATCACAACAGAAGAAAAAGAAAGCTCTGCCCACCTATTTCATGACAAAATGATAGTAGTCTACTACTGTCGACCAAAATAACCTTCGGAAAGATCACTGGTTTTGAACAGTTTATGGATGAAAAGAAAAAAATTGATTGCATTTAAAACCTCACATAATTACTAACAATGCATCACTATGATAATAACTGATTAACAATCTTGCAAAAAAAAAAAAAACAAAAAAAAAAACAATCTTGCATCATTGACAACAAAAAGAGTTATTCTTTCCAACAAGCTTTATCATGTTATTTGAAATATTTTACCATGTTTGATAGCTGTAATTCATGATGCCTTGTACTCAATTATAAACGTAATCTGCAACTGAACATCTTTAATGGATGAAAAAAAAAGAAAGAAAAGAGAAATCCAAAAATGTGGCAAGTCTCTTTATTTGAGCTTATATTAGAAATCAAACTTTGCAGGATCACTGTTCTGAACCATTGTAAAATCAGCATGATACAAAAAAGAGAGAGAGAGAGAGAGAGAGACAGACAGACAGACAGAGAGAGCAGAGAGAGAGAGGAGAGAGAGAGAAAAATTTGTTTTGGTATGCATGCATAAACTACTTTATCAATATATTTCTGCAACAGAAAAGAAAATAATTATTATATTTTAGCTGCTGACACAGGATGCACCTTGCTGTGCAGCACACACAGTGCAGTTCACGCTGAACATGTAAAAAAAAACGTCTGCATTCCTGCCGTCCACTGCCTCAAAAAGTGACCATAAAGTTTCCATATTACAGACATGATTCCATCCTCATATTTTCATCCATTCCTATCTTCTTCAGTTCTCGCCCCTTCCCTTCCAATTCACATTTTGAAAAAAAAAAAAGAAAAAAGAAAAATTAACACACTGCATACAGTTGACATTTCACTGCCACAGCAAGTTCCTACAGCACCAGTTCCCTGTCTGGTGGCAGGGGAGAGAAATACCAATCCAGTTTCTCAGTTGTCACCCCTTCCAGTCTATCTGGAAGCCACTTGGGACTCTGGTCTTTGTCAACCAAAACTGTAAATAAATAAATAATGCAACAGTAAAAAAAAGTTGAAACCAGAACTGCATATATCAACTTTTTAATCTTACAACTACAGAACTCGTGGTTGAATCAGAACTGCATATATTAACTTTTTAATTTTACAACTACAGAACTCTTGGTTACTATTGTCCCATCACACTTACCCCAATTTTTTGACTAAACTGCATACCTTTCGTTTTTTCTCACCTTTTTAGAAAAAAAAAATTGAATGATGTCAAATTCTGACCTGGGCGCCTTTCACTGAGAAGTGCTCTTAGCATGTCTGACTCGTTTGTGGCAGTTAACTCTGTAGGACAATTCATGCAAACCTGGTCAGAGTCTCGTCAACACAACTCATCAGTTACCCAGAGAACACATCAACCCAGCTCACTGACTGCATCATGTTTCTACTTCATGTTCTCAAGCATGGTCACACGCTTGCATGATCCATCACGGCTGTTTCAATGTCTCCACTCAGAGAGCCTGCCATCACCTGTTACCTACACCACATGAAACCACTTACAGACTGGAGCTTACTGACATACTGCATACATGAACACAAACACATATTTGAACATACACACGCACACACACACCTTCCAGTCAACCCCACATAAAACACAAACATTCAGCTAAAGACTGATCTGTAAGCTATGAGTAACTAACAAATATGTAGTCACACATACACATATCCATATCCTTTTGTTACTACTACCAAAGAGCTTGGCCCTCTGTGTTTATAGTCCATGTACACCTGACTGCTTAGCACCTGACTGTTTTACCTGCTCGAACACCTTCATAGAAGTCATGGTCTTCCAGACATCTCTGTGACAGTCTGTACTCCACCTGCAGCATTTCGGCCAGGCTCAATGTCTGCCCCATCTGTAGCTGACGCAGCGTCACCTTCATAGACGTGGGTGACTGAAATCAACAATGTCGTTTAAAATGGAACATGATTCGTCAACAAATACTGACTGAACTAAGGAAATGAATACTCAATGTAAGGCAAAATGGAAGAGGTGTGAAAAGGAGACATTACATATCAACAATGCTGTGGGAAATGGAAAAAATAATATATCAGCAATGTTTTGTGGATGGATGTAATAATACATTAACAATGTAGTGTGAAATAGAAAGCATGATACATCAAAAATGTAATGTGAAATGGAAGGCATAATACATTAATCAAGTCACAGCCAAAATGGACCAGTTTGTCCCTCAGTTCACCCGATTTTTGGCAATTTTCAAAAAATCATAAAAAAAAATTAATCACTTAACCTAGGAGCATGAAACATACACCATTGGATAGAAAAAAAATATATTTATGAAAACTGCTTACCCTCAGTGAGGAATCCACACAGATCACATGATGTAAGTAATCCAAAATACACATTTCCAGAAAAAACAAAAACTTTTTGTGCACACTGTAATCCACTTCTTCATGTTCTCTATCCTCCCACACAAGTTCAATTACACTTCTGAGCACTTGGTATGACCTACAGAGAATAGTATATGTCATAACTGCATAAAACACAAGAATTTGACCACAAAATGCTTGATCCACTCAAAATGGTGTGATTGTGTTCAAAATCGTGTGATCGCGGAACTGAGAGTAGGACAATTTAAATACGTATAAAACTACTACAGAATACATGAAGAACGGTCTAATGAAGCAACTGCAAAAAAAAAAAAGGCCCTAAGCTGTCCCTGAAACAAGAATTATCGCCCTTTAATAAAAGGTGGTATGATTTAAAGATCGTCAAACTCTGTTGGAAGCATGCGTCTGACATGCCTTCGAGCGATGTGAACAGTGTCGGAAACCCGCTTCTGACAAGACTCGATTGAGTTCAAAAGTACTGTGAAATGGAAGACATAATACACTGACAATGTTGTGTGAAATGGACCACACTATATCCACAAAAAAGTGTAAAATGAAAGACATAATACATCAAAAAGGACATGTAAAATCTATGATAAATAACCAATGCTGTGTGAAATGGAAGGCTTAATACATTAATAAATGTAGCGTGAAGTGGGAAGAAAATTCACAATCCAATGTTGTAAGAAATGAAGACATGAATTATCAACAACCTATCATGATACAAATGTTATCAGAATGAAGACATGAATTATCAACAGCCTAGCATGATACAAAATATTTCAACAATGTACTGTAAAAGAAAGACATGAAACCTCAAACAACACAGTGAAAAGTCAAACACAAAATGTCAACAGTTTCAGCACAAGACTGTGCATGATTTGTCTATGATGTGAGGTGACATGAAATGTGATACATGAAAAAAAAATAACAAAAAATGCAATGTTAAGATGCATGGAAATATGCCTGAAGCTGAAATTCAGAGTTTTTTTGGTACCAGTTCTGGATCTGGTCTGGTTAAAGAAAATTCAAAGCCAGGCGTCAACAAACAGCAATCTTCAAACCATTTGATGCGCAGAACTCTGACAGGTTTGCGTATCAGTCTCTGATGTTTCATCTCAAACACAGTAACTGGAACAGAAAAGCCTCTACGAATTATCTACCTTGCAGGCTTCACCACTTTCGTTTGACATAATGCTTTGTTGGCTTTCTAGAAATCAAATAAAGAAGATGCAGTGAGACGATTCACTGCTTGTCATAGAAAAGATAAAAAAAAGGTTGAAGTCCCACAGACAAATGGCCTAAGGGGCAATAAGAGCTTCACCGGGTCTGATACACGGCATAGTACAAGGAGCAGCCTGTCTCTCTCCTTTTGTCTTGAATCTTCCCTGAGCCGAAACACGTACCCATCTACAACTGGGTGGACAGAAGTCTTCAGGTTGAAAAAATCCGACCTGGGTACAGTTCAATTTCATGACCACTACCTCCCCTGGCAACATCCTAACCGTTTGACTCTGGGCCCCTCTTCTACTCACCAAATGAAAAAGAAAAGAATCCCAGGCTAATGAACACTAGCATGGGTACCTCATTTACATTGGTTATGCACATACATTAGGTTTGAGGTGTGTTGTGCATGCTCATACATACATATAATATATAAATATATATATATATATATGTGTGTGTGTGTGTGTGTGTGTGTGTGTGTGTGTGTATGAGACATACAATTATTTTGTTTCTATTGGTACATACGCTGATTAACTGGAAGGTGTGATATGTATTTGCTATGACATTTGCAGCCTGGAAAAAATCTCTTTGCAGACATTCTGGACCCTGTATGAGAATGTGACACATCAAAAATGTAGTGTGAAATCGGAAACAAGATGCATCGACCGTATAGTGTGAAGTGGATGACATGACACATCAACAATTTACTGTGAAATGGAAAATATGATAAATCACTAAGGTAAAATGAAAGAGAGGACATAATGTATTAATAATGTACTGTGAAATGGAAGACATGATACATCATCTTTGTGGAGTGAAATGGGAAGATCCATTACATCAACAAATAGTGAAAACGGGGGTGGGACGGTTAAAAAAACAGGGGTGGAGACAGTAACAAGATCCATATCAATTCACCAGCATCAACCTTATCCTGAGATTAACTCTTTCATTCCTACTTTTCTATGAACCATTACTTCCTCTTGTTCCTAGATTCCTATAATATGAGTATTCCCTTCATTCCTGGATTTAGAGAGATAAAAAAAAGAAGTGTAAATGTGAACTGCCACGTATGCAGTAGCAACCACTTTCCCACGCTGTAGGGGCCGTCTGGCATCCATTCCATTCATAAACATTGCAGCGCAAGCAACCCAGTCATGACATGTACTGATGACGTGACTTGCACAAAGTTCAAAGTGCTTACCCACGAGAACCAATTTTCTGCAAACCAGAAAACCTGGTTTTAGGGATGAAAGAGTTAAGCCACCAGTCATCAGCAGCGGACTCAGTACATGGTGTCCTGTATATCTTATAGGCACAGCTGAAAAAATCACTTAAATCATTAAACAGAGCAGTGCCTCCTCCAGTGAATGGCCTAAAGGTGACTCGGCTCTGACAGCTCCCTGTGAACTCTAGGTGATCAGTCCTGTGACAGCGCAAACCCTGGATGTTGCTGTGTCTGAGTTGGAATGATCAGCGCTAGACACACACACACACACACACACACACACACATCTCAAAGAAGAAAGAGAAAAAACCCACTGCAAGGAGGAATGAAATCAATGACCAACCCACCATCTTCTTCAAGGTCTTCAACTGCTGCTGTGCCCATTCCGACTGGTCCGACTGAAGGCATTTAATGATGTCTTCCACGGTAGGCTGATCAAAGATGGCATTGATTTTCTCCAGGTGGGGAGCCAGGATGAGGGTTTGTCATGATCAATAGGATTCTGGAACAGACCATGGAAAAGCTTCCTGCTTCAGCTTGAAAACTTGAGGCCAAAAAAGCAAAAAAAAAGTGTACATACCAAGATACGACACCTGAACACCCACCAGGGTTCCCGTTGAATCACAGTCTGCATATATTTCATGTCTTAGAGCTAAAATTCATAAAAAAAAAAAATCTTTTTTTCAAAGCGTGCACAAAATTCACTCACTGAAATACTGTAGTGTGTGCATTCACTCACACTTTAAAAGTGCAATAGGTGCATTTAGTTTACAAACACAATAGTGAGTGGTGGACTCAGAAGCTTCCACTGTCATCAGAATTGTTTTACTGATATCTGTGATTCCATCTTGTCCTTTTAATCTGTCTTGTTACTTTATCTGATGTCCTCGTTCAACGTAGCACCAACAAATTCCCTCCTTTTTTTCCCCGTCATTACACTTGGAAAATAAATTTGCCAGTGAACCATCCATGTGTGTAAGGCCAGAATCAGATTAGAAGTTGGAGTACTAGTTCTAAAATAAAAGCTCATAAAAGTTCTTTGGAGGTATGTTTTCTATTGGTAAATGTTCAGTCTGCCTCTCCTGTCGATGTCCTGTCTGTGGACATGTGTGTGTTTTGCTGTTCTAAAGTCAAGACTGACAAGTGAAATGAATTGAACAGACAAACATGATTACGAGACACTTCTTTTCATTACTACCTGCAAAGACTGAAAATCTGAAAAAAAGCACAAAATCTTATCTTGCACACTTATCACACTGCATGGGCAAGGTGTCTAGCTTAACCCTTTTAATTCTCCATATATAGGTGAAAACATTCCTCACAAACTGAAAACAAAAAGCTAAGCAACCCAAATGTTGATGACATACGGAGCCCAGCACAAGCACACACACACACACACACACACACACACACACACACACACACACACACACACACACACACATGCACGCGCACACACACACACACCACACACACACACACACACACACAAACACATGCGCATGTGTGCGCACACACTCACTCAAATGCACACACACAGAGGTACAGACTGCTATACTTCAAAAACATGCATACACACGGAACACAAAAGAATCAAATCCTAATGTCAGGTACACTCTTGCAAAGGTATACCCTAATGTCTAGGCTATAAAAGCACACCAGTGTGTAAGCCATAGCAAGCAAATTTAATTTTTTTTCAGAAACCAGTTGGCAACCGGTTAATTAGCCACACACACACACACACACACACACACACACACACACACACACACACACACACACACACACAGAGCAGAGAAAAACTGATAAATTAAGAAAGTGGTGCAGCACAGCTGCAAAAAAAAAAAACCCAAACAAGCAAAAGAACTACAACAACAAAAAAAAACCAAGGCACCATATTCATCCCTTACATTGCTCTCAATTATCTGAAACCAGTCAGGTCCCAAATTTTCTCACTTTCATAAATCGTTCTGTTCGGGTGTACCAGGTGGTGCGCCTCTATTGCACTGCATTTTACAAGAATAAGATTATGACATACAACCTTGTAGCAGTCAGGGGATTAAGTTATGACACTATAGAACCTACATAGGACTTTCCCTTTCTTTCTTTTTGCTGAACAGAAAGCAGCCCAGTATACTTTACTGTGAAAATGTTAGTAGTGAAAGAGCTGACTTAAGCTGGTTGCTGAGATTCCCTGGTGAAACTGACAGTTGGTGAGAACTTTTTGTTGGACTTGGCATAACAACCATTGTGGCCACAATCCCAAGACTTTAGATATTCAGAGATTATATTTGGAGATAACTTAAACCATCTGATATGCTCTTGAGTAATAACAACACTAATAATAAGTATCCATTCACGATTACCACCATGAAAAGAAACCTGTCACTAACTATGGAAAGAGTCCATATCTTTCATATTCACAAGTCATGACACAACTCACAAACAAAAACAAACAAAACAAATACACAAAATGCCATACCTGACTGTGGTAGGTGTTCAGGACTTTTTCCACATGGAGGTGTGATGCATCTGGCAGCTGCATCAATGCCTGCTCGAGTTCAGGTAGCTGTCAAAAAAACAGGAACACAGCACTGACCTGTCTTAAATACACCTTCAAAGTTGTGGCAAATCAACAAAACTAACAGCAGGATTGTTGATAAAGTTAATGATGTTCTTCCTGCTTCATTCTTTGTATGTAGGTAATTATCCATATAAACATATTCTGAAGTTTTTTTTAGGACAGGAATTTCTTTAAGAACAGGCATGTGAGAAGACTATGGAGGAGAAAGAGCTTCCTGCAGTCAGGGTATGGGGCTGCTTAAAGGCCATTCTGACTGATTTTGCTTCATCTAGTTCCCACCTTGGCTATCTTGTCTTTCTTCATTATCGCCCATTCTTTTGGTTTCGAGATCCAAGACTGGTGAGGTTTGTAAGTCTCGCTAATCCTAGGTTCCCACAGAAAAAAAAAATTGCTCAACATGTTCTGGGAACTGTGCAAAGGGAAGTAACCATATGAAATATAATAATAATCAGTTTGTGTCAACTCTTCTATGATGGAAATGATTTGAGGTTGGTATACCTAAATTTCCATTCTTGATTCGTGAGTGAATTTTTCATTTGGGATGACTGCAATATTCACATTAACAAAGCTCTGAACAACAAATGTTGACAGCACTCACGATTCTTTCATGCTTTTGGTACTTTTTCCATTTGGCCCGTGGGCAAAGCCTTCCAAGGTCAAAAGCTAGAAAAAAAAAATTCTTCGACAACTCTAAGAACTGTAATGAAATGCTATGGATCAACATGTGTTTGATGATTAACAACAAACCTACGCCACACTGGGTATATATCTAAAACATTTTCCAGCCAAACAAACTCTAACTTGTAGCCACATTTCTTTTTTTTTTAAATTTCTTCTCCTTTAATATACAGTCAGTATGCTGTAGACTCTTCATGATGATTCACTTTTCTTGCATATGACAAACATATCCAGCAAAGGCTAACCAAAACAAAGCTTACAAAAAAATAAGTATGGGAATGCACTGAGCATAAACTGCTATCCATTCACACTCATAGTCAGCTCCCTGCCTGGAACGTGTAACGCACGTCCTGAAAACTGAAAATCGCTACGACCGAGACGTGTGTGTCACGTCGTAACTTCGTCACGGAAAGCTGAAAAATCTACTTGGGAAACGACCGTCTAAAAAATGTTCTCACTTCTTCTACTGGTGTCGAGGAACTCCAGCCTGTTGATTACTTGGAATTATTTCTGGCTGACCTTATAAACCATCTGGTCATTCAGACTAACCTTTATGCAGGCATTTTCTGGAAGCACACCCCAATCTTCCAGAGTTTTCAAGGGCCAAGTGGCAGAAAATAGATTGAACAGAAATGAGGAAGTTCCTGGGCCTGGTTCTACTGATGGGACATTGTGCGCCTGCTTTCCATTGAATTGTACTGGTCCAAGAAGGTGCTGTACAGAGTTCCAGTCTTCAGTTCCGTCATGACCAGAAACAGGTTTCAAGCAAGCAGCTCAATTTTTCTTCGATTCTTTTTTTTTTTTTTTTTTTTTTTTTTTTTTTTTTACTACTTGATTCTTCTTCCCTTTATTTATTTTCCATATTTCTCTTCTTTGTCCTATTTCCTACAGAAAGCACATCTGGTAAATAATGATTGTATGGATAGGTGGGACTGTGTGTGTGTGTGTGTGTGTGTGTGTGTGTAAGGTAAGGTAAGGTAATGTTGCTTATAGCCCAGCCGACCGCAAAGGACCATATCAGGGCTATCACCACGTTAAAATCAACTCACAAGTCATCCAAAAAACAAAACAAAACAAAACAAAAAATTCACACATTTTTTTTACAATATACCTTCTAAAAACATCAGAAACTTTGTTAATCTTTCTTAAAATGTGCACAGTTTGGAATAAAAATCTACCTTTGCTGTGAGTCTGACGGCGCTGTCAAGGGAAGTTTGGGCTACTGTTGCTGCTTCAAGGTGTATGCTGGAAGGGAGGACCCCATCAATGAGGAGCAGCCTGTCCTGGAGTCCATGAATGCAGACAACCCAACTCTCTTGGCCAGCAAGATTGTGCGGTACCTGTTAGCCCCTCTCCTGGAAAAGAGTTACCATGTCTACATGGACAACTGGTACAGTAGCGTGAGGCTGTACCTCTACCTCCTGGAAAGCAACACATTGGCCTGCGGCACCGTCGGGAGAACCGGGGTATTCCAGAAGAGCTACATGGTGTGAAGCTGGGCCCCGGATCATCAGCTGCTCTTTGTGGTGACAACAAGATCATCGCCACAAAGTACCACAGCACGAAAGTGGTGCACCTGCTGTCCTCTGTGCACGGCCACACTGAGGCACCGATTCCAGACCGGGGACGATGGGGAATCAACATGCGTCCGTCCGTTTCATCACAGTACAACAGGAATACGGGGGAGGGTCGACAAACATGACTAGCTGCTTCACCCATATGACTGCACCTGGAAATCGATGAAATGGACGAAGAAATTGTTTTCCATTTTCTGCAGGTTGCAGCCTGCAATGCCTTCATGAGAGATGGGTGATGATACCATGCCAAAACAGTCTTCAAGCGCCCAGACAGCTTTCAACAGAACAGAGAGAAGACAAGAAGAGATGGACAAGGATGACTTACAACCTTCAAGTGCCCAGACAGATGTAAAAAGAATAAAGATATAAAAGTAGAAGAGATAAGTGGAGATCCTTCAGCAGCCTTCTTCAGGTTCAAACATACAATATAGTCCCGTCAACAGCAGAGGTTATCTCAGGACTGTCACCACGTTCCAAACTACCACGTATATATGTTAAAAAAAGATTAAAAGCAAAAACCTCACCCAACCCATTAAAAACAGATTAAAAGAACCAATCCTAGGATTAAAAACCAACACGTTGAAATAAGATAAGACAATGTTGCCCACAGCCCAGCTGACCGCAAAAGGACAACACCAGGGCCGTCACCACGTTAAAAACAACTCACAAGGCAGTCATTCACACAATTCTTTAAAATACGTCCAAAAACACATCCAAAAGTTTGTTAAAAATCTTTCCACTGTAAAATCTCAGATCCAATGAGAAATGTTAACCTCTTTCAAGAACTCAAAGATCGTGTCTCTGAACAAGGTTTTCGTGGAATCTGTGTAAAAATGTTTTGTCTCACATCGTGCAAGTCCCAACACTCTAAAAGAATATGTTTCATTGTGAGTGGAACATGACATGGAATGCACCATGGAGCTTCTTCACCCTTTAAAGGGTACGAATGGGTAAAATACGAATGGCCGGTGTGCAGCCGGCACAGAACCGTTCTTCTTTACGACCACCAGACGAAGATGGGAGGAACTCCTTAAGTTTGGACGAATCTGAAAGAGTTTGTTATTCCGTCTGTGTATTCCAATCCTCCTGCCAGAGGTCTCTGACATAATCATTAATTTTGGGTTTCAGATCTGAGCAGGGGATGTATATGTTGGACATTTTTCTCTTGTGGCATTCTTGGCCAAACGATCAACCATTTCATTCCCTCTGATGCCAACATGACGGAAACCCCAGCCAGAAGAATGTTGTAACCCTCCACTTTCAACTTGGTAAGAAGTTCGAAGAAGTGTAAAAGTTCTGGATGCTGGAGGCTGCGGCCAGCTATGGCCTCCAAAGCCGACAGTGAATCTGACAAAACCAGAAATTCCCTCCTCTTAGATTGTGAGATTATCCTCAGTGCCAGAACAAGAGCTGTAAGTTCATCAGAGTAAGCACAAGCGTCTGAAGGAATATGTTATAACAGTATTTGAGAAGGAGCACCGAGGCAGTAGGTGCACAGGCCACTCCATCTTCAGACTTGGAACCGTCAGTGAAAATTTTTTGATAAGATGAGAATTTCGAACAGAGCTCAGCATACAAAGCCTTGTATGCCAGAGAGCTGGTGGACTCTTTGCGAAAAGCTGCAAGATCAAAACGAATCTCTGGTGTGAAAAAGGTCCACGGAGGCTCATCTGGAAACTTGGAAAAATCGGACACAACTCCTAGGCCTAGACCTGCATTCCGCACGTGAGGCTGCACACGAAGACCAAACGACAGAATACAGTTAGGGTTGTTTTCAAATTTGCTTTGAAACTGAGGGTCAAAGACACAGTCATAGGCAGGGTTTTCAGGTCCCGAGAACAGTCTGACATAGTAAGTCAAAGACAGTTTCAGCCTGCGGTTGGACAGTGAAGGTTCACCTGCCTCTGCGTACAGGCTGTACACAGGGGTGGTGCGGAATGCTCCAAGACAGAGACGAAGCCCTTGATGGTGGATAGGGTCCAAGAGTTTTAGATACGACGGTCTGGCAGAGCCGTACACAGCACAACCATAGTCAAAGCGCTAGAGAAATTCGTTTGATTAAGCGCATATTATTAATATTATGGCTTACCACTTGTGCAACATGTATACCAACTTTGACGATGATAGATACTGGATAGTTGTTTAGAAAAACAGAAAAATCACAGGCGGGCGGACCAGACAAACACGATAGTTCCCCGAACCTTCAGCTCATGGACTAAAAAAATCGCAGTAGAAGTTAAGCTGCTGGCAGTGCTACGCACAATGCAGCTAAAAAGCTAAAGAAACTTTTGATGACCTAATGCACACGTATATCCTCTTGGTGTTTGCAACATTAATTTCTGTTTTTTTATAACAAGTATAGTAGATATAAGATAAGATAATGTTGCTTATAGCCTAGCCGACTGCAAAGGGCCATATCAGGGCTGTCACCACGTAAAAGTCTTTCACTCACACAATTGAACAAGTATAGTACTTTAATTTTTTTTTAAAAACTGTCATATATTGTTGTAAATAAACCTCCCAATTGATTTTTTTTTTTTTTTTTTAGATTCGAGAACTGCTACTCGGTTCTTTTCCCTGCTGCAAGAGATACGTGCTGAGGGAAGGGAAAATGCCCGAAAGTTGGACAAGTTGCTTCTGGGCATCCACACTCAGCAAAACATTCCACAGGCAGAAGTACCTCCTGATTTCAACTTTCCTCTCCAGAGAAACTGGAAGAACTGGGAAAGACTGTTGTCTACAAATGAGAGACCAGCGGCGGAGACTGGCAAGTTGATGATGCTCATCAAAATTAAGACATCCGTATCACCCAGTTATGCAGACTAAAACAAAGACCTTTGAATCTGACAGTTTGGGGATAATGTGAAAAATGCCACACTGCAAATAGACAGCAAAAAATCTTGTGAGAAACCGATTACATGGGATCATCCCGATAGTACCCCGCATCGGTAGATCCCCGCACCGATAGATCCCCGCATCATTAGATCCCCGCACCGATAGATCCCCACATCGGTAGATGTCTTATGACGCATCGTTAGATCCCCACCGATAGATCCCCGCATCGGTAGATGTCTTATCACAGAAGATGTGCAGAATCGCGCACAGAAGCAACATATTTCGAAGAAGGTAGGGACGACGAAAAACTTAAAATTGACTTATCGTGATATTACGTCAAGTGCGATTCAGAGTATCTGCTGCCAGATTTGGAATCCTAGAGTTGTGAACAATTGCTTGAAGATTGCGTAGAGCATAGAGTTCCTTGTTTTGCTTTCTGATACAATTTGGAAACCGTATGTAAATTGAAGTGAAGCATAATTTAGACAGATTTTTGTGCCGGATTTTCTCTTTCAATTATTTTTTTTTTTTTCAATATCTGAAACTTCAATGCATACACTTGCGTGCCAGAATCGTGTGTCAGCGTGTTTTGTGGTTGAGCAACGCAAAATAATCTGCATGTAATTTTGTTTAGATTTTTAAAACAATTTTTTGAAAGGTATGTCAAAATCTGTTTTTCTCCTCAATCTGGCTTGACTGCTGCTTGTCTTCGGCTCACTGATTGCTTGAAACAGGGAATTCCGAGCTATTCTAAAAAAGGAAATCAGAGTCGTATGTAGGTCAGACTGCCGACAGGAAGCTGAACAAGAGTGCTGCACACGCGTCCCTTCAAGAAACAAAATGGCTGCCCAAGCTCCCATGCACAGTTACTTCCCGGAGAAAAAAGAGGGAAGGTGTTAGTTGTGGCTGGCTTTCGATATCACAGACATAAGATTTCAGGAGGCCGACTTGTATGGCGCTGCTGGAGACGGGATTGCAGAACAGTCATAAGAACTAATGTGTTTGCACAAGACGAAGCCAACCCCCACATACAAATAGCCAATCCCAATGAACCGACACACAACCATTGTGAAGACAGTAGCATGACAGAACACATTGGGATCAGACGAGACATGCAAGAGGTAGTTCCCAAAATCCCACCCTGCCTGTCAGAAGAATATACGACGGAGAAGTGGCTAGGCTCCACAGACAAGGAGGTGGAGACCGACCGACCATTCCCAACTTCAGTTCTGTGAAATCGTCAATCGAACGGTGAAGAAGAGCTATGATGCCACCCATACCTGCCACTTTAGCCGACGTCCAGATTGCCGGCCCATGGTCCGAAACGTGGCTTGGCAGTCGGTATCTGCAGCACCTGGACAATCAAGCTGGCATTGCTGTTTTCGCTACTGATGAGAACCTTCAAAAGCTGGCTCAATGCTATACTGTGTATATGGACGGACGCCACTTTCAGAGTGTGTCCTCCTCCATACACACAGTTTTTAACAATCATGGGGGACTTCCATGGCTTTGTCATTCCCCTTGTCCATGTTCTCATGGATACCAAAACTGTTGCTCACTACCGACATGTTTTCCAGGAAATCTAAGCACGTGTGAGAGCTCTAACTCATCACCGCTGGAGACCAGGCATGGTGATCACCGATTTCGAGATTGCTCTACAAACTGCTGTTGGCGTAGAGTTTCCTGCCACAGCCATACGTGCATGTTATTTCCACTTTACGCAGTCACTGTGGAGAGAAAAATCCAGGATCTGGGACTGGCTGTAGCGTATCGTCAAAATCGCCGCATCAAGGAAATTCTGAGGAAAGTGATGGCGCTTGGGTATCTGCCACAGGCCCTCATGAGACTCAACTTTACCAACTTGGAAAATGCAAGACGTACAAGACGCCTAGCCGTGCAAAACCCATCTGTGGACGATTTCTTCAGGTACATCAGAAACACGTACATGGGACAAGCCGCTACGTTTTCCCCCGGACGTGTGGAACGTCTTCAACCGAGACATGAGCCAGCGCACAAATAACAACGTGGAAGGTGGGTTTAGTAGTAGCAATAGTAGAAGTAGTAGTAGTAGTCATGACGTTTGTATTCATGGGTTTACTTATTATTCTGAAAGGCTGAAAACGCATAATCATTTTTCAGAAACAATTTCAAGCTAATCACTGTAATTAAGCCATTTAAGCCTACTGTCCCTTTCTAGGAACGCTAGAAATATTCACCTCTGAGTTCTCAAACAGTGAAATGTGTGCAGATGTTTAATGTTAGCAATGCAGAGCACAACTGTCTTATATTACCAGTCTATTTTTGTGCTTTCCATTAATTTGTTGTATTTTTGGGAAGCAACTAAATGTACTTGCAAGAGATTTAATTGCTGTTGGCGCTTTCCATCACACCCACCAGCATATATAAGCCCATAGCTCCTTGGTTTTCAAAGGTTTTTTGTAATCAGTATTATAACTGATAAAAACTTTTATTGTTTTCTAGCCTACCATCGACCATTCAGCGTTGCGGTACAAGTTCGCCACCCAAGTCTGTGGACATTCGTTCGACACAGGCAAGTACAGAACAAAAGATCACATCCGCGGAGAATGGCGACACTCCACCTCGCCGAAGAAGAAAGTGGAGGCAGCTGGAGAGAAGGCTGACAAACTTAAAGAGACAGTACAATGCCGGCAACCGCAACCTTGATGACTACTGGAGAGCAGTCAGCCATTCAGTCTGGGACGTGGTTTGAACATGCACAGTGTTCTCCAACAGATGTTATCCTGGCTCCTCCGACCCTCTCTCTTATGGACTAGTCGTTTTATAAAGTGTTCCTCTGCTGCTGAACTTGACTGTTTTGCTTGAGCTTCAGTTTGTCATTTGATATTTTAATTTTGCCCAAATCATAAAATTTTTTTGTTTCTACACGTTTTGTTTCTTCTTGCGAAGTCATCTCTTCCATTTAGAAAAAAGGATATTGGTGAGCTCCACTCTCTGGAGATTGTTTTTTATTGAGTTTATAACTGCGCTTAGATTTTTTTCAACATAAAACAACCTCGAGAAAGCAGTCCATTACATTCATATCCCAAACTTTCACTGACTTTGAAACATGAATATAGCTGACTGCTGTCTTGAGATTCCTTTCATTATTTTATTTCTTAATTTTGTTTTCATTTTTTGACAAGTATTTTCAAAATAAATGCTCTTCAGTAAAATTTCTAAATTGTCATTAAGTTCACATTCCATTTGGGAAATGGAGATAGGTAACTGCCGCTCATCGAGATTGCTTTTACAATTTGAATTTTAAAAAGTTTCATTCACAATTTTTTTCTACTGCAAAACAACCTCAACAGAGCAGTTATTTATTGTTATATTGGAAAATTGACCAATTTCAGGACATGGTCACGTGGATATAGATGACAGCTGTCTTGCAATTTTGTAATCATTTGATTTCTTAATTTTGTTTTGATTTTTCACAATTGTCTTAAAAATAAATATTTTCATTCAAATTTCTGAATATCGTTAAGTCAGCTATACCATTTTTAAAATGGAGATAGCTACCTCCCGCTCTCTCAAGATGGCTTTGAAAACTGATTTAATAAAAAAAAATTTCCTGTAGATTTTTCAACGAAACTCCACCTCGACATAGCAGTCGTTTTTATTTATTCCCCAAAATCTGACTTATTTTGGGACGTGGATCTAGCTGACTGCCGTCTTCAGGTTCTTTTCATCATCTGATATCTTTAATTTGTCTTATTTTTTTCCACATTTTCTTCGAAATAAATATTCTTCAATAACATTTCTAAATTATTGTTTGCTCTATTGTAATGAAAGAGTTGATAGCTGCCCAGAAAATGTATATACAGTAGAGTTCGGTAAAAAAAAAAAAATCGCTTACAACAAAACTCGGCTAAACGTATGCACAGCATATTTTTTTTAATAATAATGAATTTTGAAAGGCGCAATTCCAAATGATCTACACTTGCTCAAAGCGCCGCGAGCTGAACCCAACACGCACGCTCACGTCACCACGCGCATTCACTCACTCACACTGACATACATTTACAATGACGTGGTGCGAAGGGTCAGCTCAGCTATTAACGGAATTTAGAATCACTGCGGGGATCTATTGGTGTGGGGGATCTATCGGTGCGGGGATCTTATGATGTCGAAAGCTATCCCGATAGTACCCCGCATTGGTAGATCCCCGCACCGATAGATCCCCGCAGTGATTCTAAATTCCATTAATAGGGATCTATCGGTGAGGGGATCTATTGATGTCGGGAGCTATCGGGGTGCACCCGATTACATTGCCCCTCTTTTTGTCAGTTTCACTATGAACTTGAGTGAAACCGTCCAGTATTTAACTAGTAAATCCTGATGATAAAGAATGTGTCGATGCTATTTCATTGTGCATTAATGTCCCAAAATCCTGTAGTGACAAAATCTGCTTTTGCTGTTTATTCTCTATGGTTTTGTATGAAATTAATGTGATATTTATATATTCAACAATACTTTATCATGGGTTACATTTTCAGTTCAACTTGTCACACTAATGTAACAATACTCTTACGTTAACATATTCACGCACTCACACGTTCACATTAGTGCACTAATAAACACTGATCTTTACAAACAAAAACATGTAGAAACTTGACTTAGAAAAGACACACATTAAGTAAAAAGATGTGTACTGCATTCAGAGACCAGAAGAAAACCCTTATCCTGTCCAGTTAAACAATGACGCTCTTTAGAAGAAAAAAGCCGATAGCAACTGGAAGTTTATTGGACAGGTCTCCAGACTCTGTTGTCAATGAAGTTATATGGTGTTATTTTTTCAGTCATCTTCAATGATCTGACGAGGGATGACCTAATAGGGTCTTGCATTGTCTATCAAAAAACATTGACTAAAAAGTGGGGGATGTGGGACAAAGAAGACTGTGCATTCTCTTCCCCTGCACAGCTTTCCTTTGTCCCACATACCACATTGGACTCTTTCTCACTTTTTCTCTTCTTCGTCATAGTACAAAGAGACAAGAGTAAAAAAACCAAAAGTATGTAGCTATTGTCAGCCTGCAGTTTGGGGTAGGTTATTTTATTTATTTAAATTTTATTTTGGGACAAGCAATTTTTTGTGTCACTTTGCTGGGACTTTTTGTTTCACAGCCCACCGCTACCACCTTTTGTGTCTCCCCTTGCACACTTGCGTGCACACACCACATGCATAACAGTTAACCGTACATGTCGCAAACTCCCTTTGTATCAATTATGTGAGCACATCAGAAAGCCATGCATACACACACACACACACACACACTCACACACACACACATACATGCACGCATGCTATCCCTTGCGAGATTGACTAGATTTTATAATCTTGATCTCAAGCAGCATGCAGAGAGAGGAGATATATACAGAGCCATCACCGGCATTCGTTAGGAAGTGACAGTTAATGTCAATTTCATGCTGGGGTGTGCAGGTCTGGAGTACATGCCGCTGTTTGCCTTTGGTAACGGTTTTTTAAAATCCTTTTGTTACTAAATAAAATGGTTGTTTCTTGGTGAAGGTTTGTACTAATTTCCTATCTTTTGGACTGAAAAGAAGGCATCATGACAACTCTAACAATGTGATTTTTTTTTTTGGTAAAATGTTTGTTGGGATGTGTTTTTCGCACAGGAGGTTTCAAATTCATAGAAGACCATGCAAGTGCCCTGATGCCGCTGTGGTCTAGTGCAGTAGTGGGTTGAGTGTTGGACTCTTAACCGAAAGGTTGTGGGTTCGATCCCAGCTCCTACCATGGCATTGTACTCTTGGGAAAGGCACTTTACGGCAATTTATCTCATCCCACCCAGGTGTAAAAGGGGTACCAGACTCATACTGGGAGTTAACCCTGCAATAGACCAGCATCCTATTCCACGCCACAATAACAAGGTTTAAACACCTGCCTCATGGGCCTTAGAGGCACAAATAGAGACTTATGCAAAGTGACCTGACACACACGGTCCCTTGTAATGTGAAACTATTCTGCCAGTTTGATTGCGAGTTACAGGGCAGAGTCGCTAAAAATTAACATGAGTCTCCCTTGTCATCTAAGTTTTGTTTTCTTTTGTGTGTGTGTGTGTGTGTGTGTGTGTGTGACAGGTACAGCATATGGGAACTATTGGGGGTTGGGACAAAGCGGCACACTGTTGAAAATGTTCTACATGCTGTGGTTGGTGTACGCCTGCCAGGTAGTACAACTATTGTGGCCTGACAGGCAAGAAATGCTTTTCAGGCCATACAGCTGTCTTAACTCATTGCGTACCGCAAACGAGAGTTTCTCGTTTGCGGTATGACGTCACCACAGACAGCAAATGAGAAACTCTCGTTCTTGACCAGTACTTTCAGTTCAGCACTTCTCTCGTTAGAGTTACATCCCTTAGCAGTTTGTTTACCTAATTATGCACAAGGGAAGTAACTCTGCTCACGCTAACGTCGGTACAACGTTCGCTGACCGTTTGAAAATATCGAAGCGACGATGTAATGCGCCTACTCTTCGTGAGAACGAACTTGTGCTGGATTCAGACAGTGAATCAGACGCAGAACTGTCGAATGATAGTTCAGACGAGTTTGTTCCTAGTAATTCTGCCAAAAGCGAGTCGGAAATTAAGTGTGATCATAGTGAAGAAAGTTGACTGGTTGTTTGTTCCTGAACCACGACCTTCGACTTCACGTGCTCTGATGTTTTTGAAACAAGGAGAAGGGGGTATGGTGCACGAAATCGAGCAGGAGTGACTCGCGCAAGTGCACGGTGTGCGGGTACGTATCAATGTGCCCCCGTCTGATTGTGCCCCCAGTGTCGTCTCATTGTGCTCCCGTCTCATTGTGGCCCCGTCTCATTGTGCCCCCAGTGTCGTCTCATTGTGCCCCCAGTGTCGTCTCATTGTGCTCCCGTCTCGATGTGCCCCCGTCTCATTGCACTCCCGTCTCATTGTGCCCCCGTCTCATTGCACTCCCGTCTCATTGTGCCCCCGTCTCGTTGTGCTCCCATCTCGTTGTGGCCCCCGTAAGAATAACTGATTCAAAACTAAACAGAGGATATTACATCACTGACTACATAATCTCTCTCTCTCTCTCTTAACAAACACAAGGAAGAACACCAACCGTCTCACTTCAAGGTCGTTTGTGCATCCCGGCGAAATTGTATACTATATGCATTTCGGCCATTTAAAAATCGTATAATAACTAATAACTTTATTATCAAACATTGAAAATAATGTATCATTCGCAAAACTGTATTCATTGAAAATCAACTCGATAAAAAATAAAGACATAAAACAATGAAAAAAGAACTTTATCTTTGAGATACAGTAGACTGCCGTTATCACGCAAATCTTCAATCAAGGGGCAAAACCAGGCTCAGGACCCACACCGGTGATGACGCCTAACTTTCGCGGGCTTTGAGGAAGTTTTTTTTATTTTTAGAAAGTAGGCTTGCCTACGTTATAAGTATGCCATGGGGAATTCCCAAATCCTTTAATAGGATGGACGAGTTTTTATACTTAAAAGAGGGATGAAGGGTTGCTGTTTTCAGAGGAGTAACTGACGAGACCGGCGAAATTGCCTGTGGGGCGAAAATGTAACTACGGACCCTATGATGAGCTAGCGGAATCACCTAGTTATACACATCAAAGTCATCTACGTCATGATGGCGGCTCTTCAAAGAGAGAAGAAGAATTCAACGCCACATCACACATGAAAGAAAATCCTGAGTATATCCCGTCACTGAACTCGAAAGCCAAACTGCTAAAACTCAGTTTAAGTATGGCTTTCCTGGTGAGAGGTGAAGCGGTGGAAAAGTTCTCGCATGGAGAGGTTACAGATACACTTTTCATAAAAAGCACTTCGGATGGCCAGTTAGCTCTGCGCTGCTGGCGCCGTGGGCAGTGCCCCGCGAGGACAACAACAGATGTGTTTGACAGAAATTAGGACAACCCAGATATCCGTGTGGTTTTTCAAGCTCCCTGCCACAACCATCCCTCAGACACGGACTTGGTGAATAGAGCTCTTTTGAGAGAGCAGCTCAGGCGGGAAGCCTCTGAAGACCCAACCTGCCCAGCCAGGCGCGGATGTACCATGCTGGTGCTCACCGGTTTCAAAGAGTTGCTTCTGGTGGCGGTGATCGCGAGTTAACAACCTTTAACTCCATGAGGTCAAGCATCGAAAGAGCAAGGCATGAGAATCTACCTCCACTACCGCCAACTATTGGAGATGTTCACATTCCGGGAGTTTGGGCTGAAACCTGGAACCAAGAGAGATTTCTTCATGAAATTGATCACCAGGCTGGTGTTGTGATCTTTGCTTCTGACGACAATCTTAAGGCTTTGAGGAAGTGCAATTTGTTGTACATGGACAGTACCTTCAGAGTGTGCCCTCGCCCCTTTTCTCAAGTCTTTACCATCGTTGGAACTATCCATGGGTTTGTGACGCCGCTTGTCCATGTGCTCATGGGCGACAGGCGTGCTGCAACGTACCGACGGGCTTTACAGCTCGTGAAACATGCAGTTCAGTGCCTAACACACCGCCACTGGCGCCCGATGAGAATCGTGTGTGATTTTGAAATGGCGCTGTGGGGAGCCATCCACTTTGAACTTCCTTCAAACCGCAACAACGAACGTCTACAGACTTTGATCAGAAAGACCATGGCTCTAGGTTATTTGCCTCTTGCCTTTGTCAGATTGTCGTTCCAGCAGTTCCTGACATCACACAACACACAGAAGCTCATCGCAATGTACCCTCAACTTGACGAATATTTGCAGGACTATATGTTCCGCACTTACGTTGCTGCCGACGCCCGTTTCCCTCCTGGTGACTGGAACGTGCACAGCCGAGACATGGACCAGAGGACCAACAACCACGTGGAGAGTACGTATATTATCATGTTTTAGCTACAACGCAGTCCTCTTGCTTTCAGACTCCTCCCTTTCTTGCTTGCCTCTCTCTCTCTTGCCTCATGCTGTTGTTGTTGTTGTTGTTACTGTTGTTGTTGTTCTTCTTCTTCTTCTTCTTCTTCTTTGTTTTCTATTTGTTCTTTTTTCGTTTTTAGTGCAAATAGTAGGCCTATAACTAATAATCCACTCCTTCATAACTGGGTAATTGGACAACAGAAAGGTTAAACTTAAAATCTCATGGGCTGCGAAGTTTAGTGACTATAGGTTTGACTCAGGACTGTCACCACGTTCCAAACTACCACGTATATATGTTAAAAAAGGATTAAAAGCAAAACCTCTCCCAACCCATTAAAAACAGATTAAAAGAACCAATCCTAGGATTAAAAAACCAACACGTTGAAATAAGATAAGACAATGTTGCCCACAGCCCAGCCGACCGCAAAGGGCCACACCAGGGCCGTCACCACGTTAAAAACAACTCACAAGTCAGTCATTCACACAATTCTTTAAAATACGTCCAAAAAAACACATCCAAAAGTTTGTTAAAAATCTTTCCACTGTAAAATCTCAGATCCGATGAAAAATGTTAATCTCTTTCAAGAACTCAAAGATCGTGTCAGGCGGAACGTCTCTGAACAAGGTTTTCATGGAATCTGCTGTAAAATGTTTGTGTCTCACATCGTGCAAGTCCCAACACTCTAAAAGAATATGTTCATTGTGAGTGGGAACATGACATGGAATGCACCATGGAGCTTCTTCACCTTTAAAAGGTACGAATGGGTAAAAAATACGAATGGCCGGTGTGCAGCCGGCACAGAACTGTTTCTTCTTTACGACCACCAGACGAAGATGGGAGGAAACTCCTTTAGGTTTGGACGGATCTGAAAGAGTTTGTTAATGACCTAATTAATCATACTTTCTTTTTGATCTTGGCCAACCTAGGTCAAGGTCACAGTGACTGACGGAAAATGGACACAAGCGACCACATATGCCGACTTTGTTTACTCAGGTGAGTAATTAAAGAGAGATGAAAAATGAAGGAAGAAATCCTCTCATTTTTTTTGCCAGGCTACCACAGAGCGCTCAGTCAGCTGATGGGGGTGTGGCATCCTAACCTGTGGCACTCTATCTGATCCCTGAAAGACTTGCCAGGCAGAAGCAGAAGGCAAGAAGCTGGTGTCAGCAAAGAGGGGGGGGACACTCCATCCCCACGCCGCCGTAAGTGGCGGGTTCTGGAGGCCCGGATTCGACGACTGCATGGGCAGCTGGAGAATGGTGTTTGAGATTTGCAGTCGTTCTGGGGAGCTGTGAGTCATGATGCGCTCTGACACCCCACGTGTCTAGCTAGCTAGCTGTCAGTTTCAACACATGTTGTAAAATCAAGATTTTGACCTTTTTTTTTTGGTAAATGTGTGTATAGGCTGCATTTAGCAAACACTACCTGTGGTGCTGATTTTTGGCAATTTTTTTACTCAATTTGTAGTTTGGTTTACATTTGACATGTAAAGAAAATCATGACTATTGTGAATGCAGAAAAGTAAAATTTTCTGGGGCTTTTTAATATGCTTTTTTCTGATAATGTGAAAGTTTGCTCTGTCTGGCTTTTATCTCATTTGACTTTTACAAGAAAAAAAATCAATAATTGTGTAGTCTTTTGTTAATTTCTTTAATTTCTTCATTGCCTTTTGCTATCAAAAAGTTTCGTATCAATTTCATAATGCCAGTTGTGAGAAAGAGCATTTTGAACCATGGTTTTTCTTTTTTTTCTTTCTTCTTGGGTTTGTATTACTAGCGTACGATGCTACAATGAATGGTAAAACCAATATCTTTGAATTGTTCGCCATGGCTTGAAATTGGGTTGATTTCTTTCACTCTTGAATAAAGGAAGAAATTAATGCAAAAATCCGTTTTCATATTTACTATTTTGTCTTGTTTTTGTCTGCCACACTTATCTGGGCCCCTTCACTGGCGTTACACCCAAGCCGCACAATCAGATCTGTCCTTCACACACACACACACCCAGTGTGGGCTTCGGGGGCACATTGACATGAAAGGTGGAATTGAATAGCCGAATGGCTAGAGTCGCGGACCTGTGATATCGTAAGGTCTCAAGTTTGAACCTCGCTCGAGGAGGAAATTTTATATCTTCTGAGTTGCATGTGCTCTGACCTCCATTACCAAAGTCTGTCGGATGTTAGGCTGTAAAACAAGGTCTGTGCGTGAACGCATGTATCAATATCGTGCACGCATGTAAAATCCACTCCTACTTTCAGGAAACAGTTGGCCTATTGCGTTTTTCACGTAGGCGTCAGTGTGAGTGGATGCCACGAAAATAACGGCAAGCATTCCTCGATCTATACTTTGGCGTGGTCGAGATAGTAAACATACTGGGAGTGTATGAGGATAGAGAGACTGTTTGTGATTGTAGTGAATGACTAACGGAGAATGGGTCTCCAGGTCAGATAGTAATCGTCGGGGCCCGGAGAAAGGGGGGCGCTCGATAGACCGGCCAGGATTGACGGAGTTTTGAGGTTTGGCGATCAATACAGCTAACATGCAGTGCGCTCGGCTCTGTCACTAATAACAGTTTTTTACGGCCCATGCGCAACCGTATAAGAATGTTTACTTGAGGGAGATTTACTCTAATATTAGTAAAAACACATCTTTCTCGCAGTCTGTGACCTGTATTGTGTGTGTGTTTGTGTGTGTGTGTGCTGTAGACTAAGATTAAGATTAAGATTACAATTATAGTCCAGATCAGCAGTTCTGAAGGTTATCTCGGAGACTTAGTCACCAGAAGCATTCCGCAAACTAGCTCGAGTCAACTTACCAGACTATTAATAGGACTACCCATAAGACAAAAAAGGCATTAAAAGCAATAACCCCACGCGCAAACGCCTATTAAAAAATGCAGATTAAATAGAAGCGCCAATGCCCCTCAGGATTATAAAACCAACGAGCGTTGATTAATAGAGATGAGAACAATGTTGCCCGACAGCCCAGCCGACTATGGCACCCCAGGGTCGCAACACGTACCCCGGGCCGCATCCACACTTAAAAACAACCGCGAGCAAGTCAGGGTCATCAAACGGGGACTTCCAATCACGACAACGTTGATTCTTTACAAAAATAGCATCCATAAAAGCTAAACACCAATCGCAAATATTTTGACGGTGTAAGCAAAAATCAAGACTAAAGAATCACCAGTGAAATCTCAGACCCAGATGACACGAAATGTTAATGTTCTCTTTTCAAGAAGCTCAAAGATCATGTCAGAGCTGGAGAGGGGCGGAACGTCTCTGACAAGGTTTTCGATGGAGATCTGCTAGGTAAACAGTTTGTCTCACAATCGTGCTAGTCGCCTCGAACACTCTATAAATCGGTGGGAGCGGGGGGATTTTTCATTGGTGAGTGGATACATTGAACATGGGAATGCACACACATGGAGCTTCTTTCTTCAACCCTTTAAATAGTTACGATTGGGTAAATAGCGATGCCGCGAGTGTGCCAGGCCTGGTCATCCAGAACTGTTTCTGTCTTCTTCTTTAATCGACCTGACGACCAGAGAAGATAGATGAAGGAAACTACATCCGCTGTTAGTTCTGTTGTGACAAATCTGAAAGAAGCTTTGTTATCACCGTCTTGTGTATTACCAATCTCACTCCTATCACAATTCGCCTCTCTGCCGAGAGGTTCTCTTGACACATAATCGTTAATTTTGGGTTTCCAGACTCTGAGCAGGGGGATAGCCCCCGTTTGACAGATTCTCTGACCTTCTCTGCTTGTGTGGGTGGGCATTCTTGTCCAACGCACGAGTCAACAAACAAATTCGTGTTCCACGCTCGCAATGCTCTGGCAATTGTACGCAGGGGGGGGGGGGGGGGGCGGTAACAGACAATGCGCGGAATTAACCACACCAATCACACAAACTTCTGAAACTTTCAACTTCCATAAAATAGTTTTTAAAGAAGTAGTAAAAGTTCATGGATGCTGTAAGGTTGGCGGCACAGCAGCTATTGTCCATTTCCAAAGGCTGACCAGTGGAATTCGTCCCCCCCGCACCGTGGCAAAGAACGTCAGAAATAAAACCTCTTGCTAGACTGTGAGATTATTCTCCTTACAAGGGCCAGAACTGTACGTTGTCAGCCGGTAAGAGAAGCCTGTGATTTCTATTGGGGCAAGACCGTTAGCAGAAGCATCTGAATGAACTATGTTCACAGGCCCACTGCGTCTTTGAGAAGGCGCAGGTCTAGGGTCAATAGCCTCTGCTGGGGCTAGGCCACGTCGCTCCCATCTTCAAACTGCCGAAACCGTGCTAGTGATACAATTTTGCGCCAAATAGGATCCCCCCGACGTTGATGCCCCAAGGTTCCCAGTGTGCATGCTCTAGGACTTCGCCATTGTTGCCCCTCTCGGTCGATCTGGCTGTCAGTTTCTTTGCGCCGCGGCTCGCTACAGATCAAACGAATCTCCTGCTTGACTCCCTCTCGCAAAAGGTCCACCTTTGCGACCCATCCTGGCGATCTGGTGAAATACTTAGCCCCCAACAAATCATCCCAAGCGACAGACAACGATTAATCTCCACACCCGGTACCACCACCCAACGCACGACCACCCCCGCACGCCACCCGCCGCACCCACAGTCTTCATATGAAGACGGCAAAACGTACCCAATACCAGCACACAGTTGTTTTCACACCGCAATCTTATCTTTGACCCCCTGATGGCACAAAGACAGCAGTAACGCATCCAATCCCATAAAGGGTTCGGCTGAACGATAAACCAGAGAGGGGCATTCTGATCAACTGACAAAGTTCAAAGAGGATGTTTCGAGGAAAACACCACAACACCCCAAACACATACTGAGACAAGCTACGCTGTCCGAGTAGAAGAAAAAGCAGACGTGTACCCAGCTAGAAGTGGCCTGCCACAGAAGAATGCTCCTAGACAGAGACGAAAGACTCCTGATTGTGAACTGGGTGCTAGATCTTTTAGATATGAGAGGCTGCAGACGCGAACTGGTGGGGCCAGAGACAATGATGACTGGGCCGGTAGACCAAGAGAGCAACCCAAGAGGGACGAACTGAAACTCTAAACGCCCTGTAAGATGGAGAAGTGTGGCAGTTTGTCTGCACCCCACCCAATCCGTATGAGCCACTACACGGAGGATATTCATGAGGCTTGACTGGGCACGATGTTTTCAACTTCTGAATATGGGCTTTAAATTAACTTTTGGTCAAAGGTAACACCACCCAAAATTTGGCTTCTGGGACTGTGACAGCAGGAATTTTAGCCCCTTATCTATGAAAAATTTCTGGTGGTGGAAAAAAGTTGTCTGAAATTGTGAAAGTGGATTGCACTCTGTTTTTAAATGATGAAAACTTGAAACCCATTTTCGACTGCCCATTGTTGGATTTTTATAAACACACAACTGGAGTTGGCGCTGTAGACACCAGCAAATGATTTCCCAGATGCATAAAAGGGGCAAAATCATCAACAAAAAGAGAGAGTTCCAAGTCTGAAACCTTGGTTGACCAAAATTGACAATTTCGTTTATTTTTTTTACTAAACAGGGCTGGGGAAGAAAGGATACTACCCTTGTGGAACACCCATTTCCTGCTCATGAATTTCTGATAATGTTGTCCCCACACGGGACCTGGAAGGATCTGTATGCCAAAAACTGCTCTTCTATGAACACTGGGAGATTGCCACGGAAAACCCATTTCCGATGCAGGTCTGTTACTAGGATCGCATACTTCCCCGTCGTTCATAGGCCTTGTGCTATGTCGAAAAGAATGGCATAGCAACAGTGCTTTTGTCTCTAAAATGATATTAGTACGACAGTTTGTCTTTTGCATTGAAGAAAATGGAACTCGGGGCAAAGAAAATCCACCTTCAATTTCCAGAAGAAGTAAACACTCGAGCAGAGGATAGTCAGAACGGCAAGAGAGACTGTTTGAGGTTCTTGGCTCTATCATCATTCTTCTCTCCCAAGCAAGAAAACTGGTCGTCAAACAAGAGCGGGGAAATGGGAAAGCAGCAAATTGTGTCCTCAACAAGCCGCTGTCTGACGTCTATGCTGACTACAAGGAAGCTGTTGATAACCCTGTTAGCTTCAGCTAGTTTCGCTTTTCATGTCGGCCGAAAGGGAGCATGTACGAGTTGCAGAGACCAGGCCATTTTAAGGCAATGTCTTTGGGGGGGGGTTTAGTACTGCACCAACTTGGAGTCTTGAAAACTCGGGCTGTCAGTGAAGTGGCAGCTCGGATTGACAAACCGGTGTGCATCAGACATCTACCCAGGGCGGGTGTCGGTAGATATCATCACCTGCGGAAGATCGCAAGGATAGCTGGAAGAAGGATGCGCTGCTCATGGCTAACTGTTTGCACTGCTCCAGACAAGACCTGACCAAACCATCTGGACCGGCTGACGACCAGCACCAGGCTCCTGTGATGTGGAACAAATGGGAGTCGCCCAGGCCTATGTAAACAATGGAAAAAGGTACATTTCTTTTTATTAACCTGTATACCAGAACAGGAACTATAATTCAGCTCACATCAATAAAAAAAGTGATTATAACATTTATTACCAATTAAAACTATGAAATAATAATAATAATATACAGCTTTTATACAGCGCTACTAGGCTTCCCAATCTTAGATTGGCTTGGGGCGCTTTACATCTGAACAGTTGCAAATTTCCTAACACATTACCACTCGGTTAAAAAAAAATCATGTGCCATTTCCTAATCACACAAACCACGCACACACACACACACACCACACACACACACACACACACCATACGCACACAGCTCAGGGAAAGCCTTCTTGAATAGAAAGTTTTCAAGGAGGATTTAAAGGCTTGAAGAGATTTTGAGTTTTTCAAAGAAGCTGAGGAAGGGAGGGAATTCCAGATTGACTGGAGCCTGACACAAGAAAGGAGCACGGTCCAAAGGATGAGTTTTTCATGTTGAAGAAGGGTGGGGGGGGGGGGGGGGGGAGGGGGATGGGATGGAACTGCATGGTGAAATTTTTTTTTTTGCCATATGTCCATCATAATGAATTCAAATTTGTATGTGAAGCTGATAACAGCTTTTTTATGTCAACAATAATACTGTAGTATTATTGCAGGGGTGCTGAGCCTTTTAGCTTTCTTATAGTGAGCCTGGTGAAGCCTTCGGCATAATACCAGAAAGTGCCCATCGCGCCTGGACTGGGCATATATGAACAGGCAAGCTGAGCTTACGAATGGTATACTGAAGCTGATGCAATACCTGTGGGTCTAATTGTCTTGCGATTTGTGTTGCAGGGCAGCAGAAATGGTGTTGTGTGAAGCACGCAGGGTCAGTTGCGGAACTGATCGAAGAGATGTGAAGGATGAAGTGGTCTCTCCTGGTCCCTCAGCATCTTTTTTGGGCAAATTGGCAAGCGAAGCAAGTTGAGTCCATGAAGGAATGAGCCATCCTTTCTCCGCCAGCCAACAGTGGGTATGGGTCCTGGACTTCTCGCCGAGAACTTTACCAGCACTTTTCAAGATGAGGTTCAGGCTGTTCCACTGGCATCAGTAGAACACAAGTATACTCTGCATCCAATTGTAAGTTACTACCTGTGTCTGCAAGTGAAATTTGAAGAAACTGTGGAACATGAGTCCATGGTTGTCATTTCTCAACGACAAAAAACCATGACCACTCATGCAGTGTCCAATTCACACGGGTTGCACTCTGGAGCGGAATTTCTTTTGGACTATATTCGTCATGGAATAAAAGGCCCTGTTCAAGATGGGGAGGAGTGGAGTGCTTGTAGTGAAGCAACACCATGCCCACTACAGCCATCAAAGCAGCGGGGCAGCTACCATCTGCTTGATCGCCAATTAAGAACTTACTTGATGATTGTAAAACCGATAGCAGCTCCACAAACAACATCCCAGAAGCACGGAGATCAGGCTGCAAAACTCATTTTCTTCCGCAGCTTTTTCTGGGGGTCGAGTCAAATCAACAGACCAGTTAGTACATCAAGAGAACGAAACAGGCCTGTTTGAAAACGCTCAAAAGGCACCGAAAGTCTTCATGGAGTGAAGTGTGTGGAGCAGAATGTCATTCTGACACGCAATCTGTCCTCGCTTCTGCAATTCCTGTCGCGCGCTCAGGTGTTGGCCATTGTGAGAAATACCAACACTGCTGGTAATGTTGCTTAGAGCCCAGCCGACCGCGCAAGGGCCACATCAGGGCTGTCACCACGTTTAAAATCAACTCACCAGTCCTTAAAAAAAAAAAAAAAAAAACTTAAATCAGATGAAAAATGTTAATCTCTCTCAAAAACCCAAAGATCACGTCAGGTGGGACATCTCTGAACAGGATTTTCATGGAATCTGCTGTAAAATGTTTGTGTCTCACATCGTGCAAGTCCCAACACTCCAAAAGAATATGTTTCATTGTGAGTGGCACATGACATGGAATGCACCACGGAGCTTCTTCACTCTTTAAAAGGTAGGAATGAGTAAAATACGAATGGCCGGTGTGCAGCCCGGCACAGAACTGTTTCTTCTTTACGACCACCAGACGAAGATGAGAGGAAACTCCTTTGACAGTTTCTCTCTTGTGGCACTCAGCCTTGCAGCTACACAAAAATCTTCCTCCTGTGGCCGCTTCACACACCCCCAGCACTGCAGCTGCACAAGATCCTTGCTGCTTGTGGCCGCTCCACAGCATTCCAGCCGCAGGTGCACAAATCTTCTGCTGTGGCTTGCCTCCTCAGGTACAGCCTGCATGGCACACCGATCTTCTGCAGTGGCCACTCCCCAGCACCAGCCTGACAGCTGATACAAAATCTCCTCTCTATGGCCACTCCCAGACCAGCCTGCAGGCTGTACAAAATCTTCTTCCTATGGCCATCCCCAGAACAAGCCGGCAGCTGCACAAAATTATTCTGGTTGGCTGGCTGCTCCCCAGCACCAGCCTGCAGCTGCACAAGATCTTCCTGCTGTGGGCGTTCCCCTTAGCACCACGGTTTCCTGCAGCTGCACAAGATTTGCCTGCTGTGGACGCTCCAGACGTAGTTCCCCAAGCTGTACAGCTGCGACTGATATGCCTGCTGTTAGGCTTAACGTCTCCCTGAAATCGAGGACTGCAACCAAGACTGGAGACTTTTTGGAGGTTGAGCTGGATGGTCACAAACAGAAGCTGTGAGCATTTTTGGGTTAACAGTTCATCAGATTCTCCAGATGTACATGTACTGGGGACAAAGTCGCCAGGCGTGGGGTTCAGATTTGTATGTGTGGTCCGATGATGCTTTGGTTATCTCTATACCAAGTGAAAAGAAAGTTCAGGCTCCAGTGCTGGCAACCCACACGTGGCTTTGCTTTTATGATTGCATACTCCGTAAACATAATCTTTTCAATTTTTGCGCTGGTTTTTTTTGTTTTTTCTCTTGTTGTTACCGTTGGGGAATTTCTTGTCGTTTTGGTTTGTTAGTTGTTTTTGTTTTGGAGCATGATAGTTGTCCAACTTATAAATTATCAGGAAAATGATTGTGCAGTTCTGTACATGTTGTTCTTTCCACCAAAAAGAAAATTCTTTCGCACAATGACTTCGGTTGCGGTGTATTAGCGGCATCAAAATGACGTTACACAGGACATTGTCAAATTACCATTTCGGATTGCATCGCTCTTGATGATTATTTTTCCAGGCGAAAGGTTGCTTTTTGCTTCCTCTGTTTCGAGACTCTGGGAACAAATTGTGATCAGGTCATAGGTCAAAGCTACAGTATGCAGTTAATTGTGCCCTCTTTAACACACTTTCACACACAAAAAACTAATGTGATAGATGTCAGTCAGATCTGGTACGAAAGTGCATAGTAAGATAGTGTCATTATCTTTGATTAGACTCCCATCCACAACTCGGGGCCCAACCCCCCCCCCCCCCCCCCCCCTTTACCATTGCCTATCCTTTCTGACTTTATCCTGTCAGTATCAAGACAACTTTACAATTTTGTTATGGTCATTGTTTTTTCACAAAGCAGTTGAAACAATGAAAGAACACATTAAAAACATGTTAATGGAAGAACCATATGATTTCTTGTAAGGTTCATGACTTTGGTCATTTTGTGTGCCATGTTACATTTATAATAATGTTTTTCACATGTTTCATAATAAAAAAAAAAGTTTGTAATGTATTTCAATTTCGTCTTTGCTGGTGCATTGCTTAGCTTGTTGAGTGTGTGGTGTGAAGCTATATGATATCATCTTTACCAATTGATGTAATGTATAAACATATTGTACGCTCGTGTCAGCATGCATAGGTAAAAAATTCAGAAAGGCTCATCATTTTAACAAAAAGACAGATCACAGCATCATTCAAAAATCAGTCAGCCTTTGACCTGCACTGAATTGTTTAAAAAACATAAACAGTGTTTTACTGAACAGCATTTATTTTTAGTGCAAATCATCGACTTTTGACCTTTTGGTGTCCAAGCTTGTACACGACTAATGCCAAGCAAAATTACCTCCATAAAATAAGGTCATAACTTTAAAACGCAATGTTTCCCCTTGATTTATTCTTTTTATGGTTTCAAGTACAGCAGGGAGCGATAGCATGATTTAAACATATAGCTGGAAAAAAAAAAAGATCTCAAATTAAACAAAAAAAATTTTTGCATGATGAGTGCTTTGTGTTTGATTGCTCCCCAATCCCCCCCCACATCAATGAATTCTCCTGAGGAAAATACCTGATATTGGATAAGATTTTTCAGATGACATCATTAGCAAGTGATACTTGACACACTACCCCTTGAAGTACTGATCTCGTTTCAATTGGATGAACCTGATGCTCATATACCTTGTGCCATTGAGCAGCAAAGGTTTCACGAGGCAAAGCATTGCGCGCAAACAAGCAGATATGTAGGTAAGCACTGGTTCGTGGAGTGATGATCAGTCCGCACCGGCACGGAATATAGCGACCCCTCGATGGCACTGGGTGGGATACGGCGCACAGCTCGGGATTATGCGCAGTGCGTTGACGTTGCGTGCCCTCCTGAAGAGAGTCCATGATGAAGTGGCGGAGAGTGGCTTGTCCATTAAAGATGCAAAGGAGCTTTTATCGGTGTTTTGGGGGCAAACAGAGCCATCTTTCAACAAGAAGCATGATGCAGTGATGCTGAAAACCTGATAACAATGTATCTGCTGCATGCTTCTTTTTGTGTGCTTACAGAGCATCATCCGCCCAGTTCAGGGAGGTTATTATAACGCCGTCAACTCGGCGACACTGAATGTGGTAACAGCATGCTTAACATGCATCGACAGTGACAGATGTTCCAGAACGGAATACATTGTATCGACATTTCGAATCACTGTACTCACTGGGCATTACCTATTCCTTACCAAAATGATAGTGGCATCTGACATGAATGAGGGTTTGATTTAGAACCTTGGAACCCTAGCAGGCACTTATGATTCAGATGAAGCTGCCTGGTTGCCAGTCTTGGCTCACCTGTCTCTACACCTTCTGCTGGCTGTGCTGCCACTTTCTCTGACATGTTAGACCTTTGACATCCAGTAATGGCTCTGCATCCAGGACTGTCAGGGCTATTCCTGGAGCCTCCAACTGATGTTGTGTGTTTTAGTCATTTATTCGACTAAGCAGATTGTCTGCGAACACTGTGCCCCCTCCCTCTTGTAAGACTGTACGCGACTCTCTCATTTCATAAAGATAGGTGGGCTAACTGATACTACCCCTTCTCATGAATATCATGCATAGATGAGGCAGAAGTTCCCAGTGCTCCCCATCCAGCAGACAATGCTCATCTGAGGACCATGTGATCATGACCACTCTCGGCATGATAGCTGCCTGCCTCATCATCTGACACCATCCTCAGCACCATTGCCACTGATTAAATTCACTATATGCCCATCCAATCACCCTGGCAATTACGATAATCCCAACGCATGAGCGTGTTGTTTTCTGGAAGCCGATGTATTGGCGATTTGTTGTCAAAGGATAAGATAACTTTAATGTGGCATTTATAGCCCAGCCGACCGCAGAAGGGCCATATCAGGCGCTCTGTGACCAGCTCGTTAAAATCAAACGCACATGGGTCATTCAATCCACATGAACAATTCGACTCAAATGACATTGGCTCTAAAATCCTCATCCAAAACTTTTTTAACAATGTATGTCTCCTATCTGACTAATTTCAATTATTACCAGACTGCTTGATTTTTTGGTCACTGCAATCATGACTTTTTTTGGGCGACCCCTCACAACCCGAAAAGTGTACTTCTTTGGCGAAAGCTGACGAAGAGAGGGGATGCAGACTGCCAAACACTGTTCAAAATACCAATTTCATGAAAGACACTGTGTGGAAATTCATCTGCAGATGAGGCGCGCATAGAGGGTGTAACGGACTGATCAAGTATGTGTGCAAAATGATAGCATCACCACAAAGTTGTTTTCCGCCCGGCCAAGGACTGGCATTCATTTTTTCATTTTTGAATGAACGAATTTTGCTGCATTGACAGGTACTCCATCCCACCTGTATGCTTCACCATGTTGTGGCACACCTTGCGGACAAAAAAGTATAGTATTATAAATGTATACTGTTATGTCATGCCATCTGTTACCCCAATCTTCAGATTGCATGTGTTCGATTTTGTCAATTTTGATGGGGCACCTAGCCTCCACTCCACCCACTCCAGATCCTTAGAATTACTATTGCCATATGCATGTGTATGCCGTCCTACCCCATCAGGATACCTTTCACCATATATCCCTCTGGTGTGTGTGCTGCGCATGCGCCCATTCCTTTGACCACTAATCACCTTACAAGTAATGCTATGTCATGTAATGACACACCTCTACCCCATCGTCAGGAGTGCACAGTGTTTGAGTTTTGGAGTGTGCCCAGCATCCACTACCACCCAGAATTTGCACTAAATTCCTATGCATGAGTATGCCACTACCCCCCCCTCCATACTACCCATTCCTATTATTCATCTCTCTGTGTGTGACGCACTGTACCAATTCCTCGACCAATAATCACCTTAAAGAATGTTCAGTAAATGATAAAGACCGTACAAGTCTAGTGTTCATGAGTGAGAGCGATTTTTTTCTTATATTTTTTTCTTGGTTTTTAGTGCGTAGGAGATATCAATATTACTGTTTTATGAGAACAACTAATCAGCCTTGCTTAATCTGAGTTGCATTAAAGTTCCGTTTCTCTGCACTGAGGTCAACGACAAGGCATTTGTTTCAAATTGTTTTTCATATAACTGATTTCGGTTTCCTTGTTACGTTGCGACACAAACAGTTTGAAAGGGAACACTTAACAAAATACAACTGACTTAGCTTTATATTCTTGTATCATGAATATCTTATAATTTAGCAACAGTAAAATAAAGGATTTGTCCACGTTAACCAAACAGAAAAGACGTTGTTGTTAGATTTCTGTAGATAGCTATGTTTTTATGTACTCGGCCGTTACATTTGAACTTATCTAATTCATCACTTGAGATGATCTGCAGCCATTTACTATTTCAAACGTGCGAGCGGAGAACTCGGTTCGTTTCTGTCTGCAACTTTTAACCAAAGTGCAAGATCACTGCTGTCCAAAATAGGAAAACTTGGACTGCAAAAAATTGGTTTTAGAGTAAATGCCATGGATGGAACAAAAAAAACACTTTTTTTTTAGTATCGTTTTTGACACAGTTTAGCTTATTGGTCTTCCTCACACTTATGTGTTGAACCAGTTATGTTGCATTTATTTGGGTGCTTCTTATTGTTTTCATGTTGAATAAAGGCCTGTAGTGCTCTCAAATTCTTTGTTTTGTTTTTAATTTGTGAAGTGTTCAGTTACCGTGTTACATTGGACACACAAGTGCGTGAGTGATTTTAAAATAACTACAATCAAAGACAAAAAAATCCATGCCGTTAAAAAGTTAATAAAAACTTGATTATTTAGACCTTTATGCAAAAAGTGTGTAAAAAGCATGCATTCTTGGGGTTTTTTTTTTATTTTTGTGGTCTGTGTTACATTATTGCACCGTACATCAATTCTGGGAGATTGACCCACTATTATTATTTTCCATGCTATTGTCTCTTTGTTTACTTATATGTTATGTTTAGCTTGTCTGTAGAACATTGTCCAAAACACCCTTGACAATATGTGTTTTGTTTTGATCTCTCTCTCACAAAAATAATTGATGAATGTTAATGCTATCTGTTGTATGCTATTTAAACATGAAATAGTGACTACTATTCTAATTGTGTATGTACTTTGACACTGATGTAAACTTAAAAAAACAACAACTTTCATGGCAAAAAAAAAAAAAAAAGAAAAAAAAAAAAAAGGTGTGTGTTGTGTGTGTGTGTGTGTGTAGCTTACAGAATCACCATATCTATCTGGAGATTAAATGCTCATAATTATAAAATATCATTACTTCAACAAAACAAATGGCATTACTCTCCACACACACACAAACAAAACACACACCCACACACAAGAGAAGCGAGACGGTCCCCTCCGTCCTCGGTGGCTAGTGTGGTGGTGATTGGTAGCACCTTCACACACAGATTTACCAACGATCAAAGAGTCTCGTGGTAGGACGATATCAATTTTGTAGTGGTTTTCACATGCACAACTGAACGTGGGTGATCAATGCACTGAATGCACCGTGGCAAACCTTACGGACCCCGCGCACCATTCCACCCACTGGTGCAGCAATGCCGTCGGGATAGTGAGTTTCTCATGAGCAAATCTTCTTCGTGATAAGAATCACACGGTGGCTGACGGCCACTTGGAACTGTCCGTCAGCATCGACTTTGCGCTCTACTTCATCCAGTCCAACTGATCAGCATCCGACTTGCTTCGCAAGACCCAACGTATCGCTTTAACCTATCTGTAGAAGCCTTCCCTGGTTTCGCTACCCCTCTCTCTGAAACCAACAGAGAAAATTAGCCCGTCCAAGGAATAGAAAATCGCACAGTTCTGCAGCGTTCACAACTTTCCAACTTCAGCTTGA
>JADBJO010007255.1:0-14177 GCA_016801955.1 Conus betulinus
TACGACTATGTTATTAATGACAGACTATAGCCTCATTTAACCAAGTCCTGATAAGGAAGCCAGTCCATCAAAAAAAGTGTCTAATTTATAGTCACAATATTCAGATACCTTTCTGTTCTGAATTTATCTTTAAGTATATCAATAAAAAAAATATTGACAATTGGTGCTACTTCCTTCCATTTACATTTGTAGATGTATTGCTTTGCCAAAAGTATTATCAAGTTAAGAACTCTGTCAGTTACAGTGTTTTCCTCAACCCCAAATATTACAAGAACCTTTGTAAATTGAAAATTCACACAATGAACACAGTTTTGAGATAAGCATCTTTGCAAATCTTGCCAAAAAGTGGTGGTCATTGGGCAATACCATAACAAGTGACAAATTGTTTCAGATTCTGTTTCACATAAGGAACAGAGTGGTGAGTTTACTGCATTTCTTAGGTGTAGGTATTTGTTAGTTGGTAGAATTCTATGCAAAACACGTAGCTGTAACCATCTTAGCTGAACATCCGGGCTAGTTGAAATGGCAGTACGAAAAATTGTTTTCCACTTAAGGTTGACATAATGCGTATTCCACTTTCTCACTCCAGCAACAGTGTTATTATTTACATTGAAACAAGACCGAACATAATGGTTGCCTTTGTGGATAAGTTGCCAGGCTTCATTTTTTCTGCAGTTTATATCTTGCAGTAGGTGTTCAATTCATCTTATTTTGAAAACTTTTTATCGCCTGAATAACCCCCTCTGAATGTGACAAAGTCTGTTACTATTCCATCATATTTTCTCAAAAATGCCATCATGACTTAAAAAATTGCCCGCATCGTCTAGTAAATCACTGACCAGATAGATACCTCTTTCGAACCATGTTTAAAAAAAAAAAAATAGCATGTGTATCTTTAAAGAATATTCACATTATGAAATATGAATTCTGCATTGAAAGCACCTATGTTATTAGGTAACAGTGTTACACATAATCGTCTATAATGTTTCAAAACATCCGACCAAAATGGGTTTTTTAGCCCAAATTCTCCAAATTTACAAACTTTGGGTACAAATCCCGGACAAATTTTTGCATGTAAGAATCATTGTCAAAAATTCTCCTTAACTGACTAATTTTCATGGTACTCGAAAAGGAAAAAAACATTCAACATTTTTTCAAACCACCCTCCTTGTAATTCTTGCAAACATTTTTCTTACTGATTTTACTTGGCTTTTCATCCCATAAAAAGGCAAAAAATATTGCGTCCAGTTGATGTAAAAAATCATCTCCTGGATCAGGTAGGTTGAGGAATAAATACACCAGTTTTTACATAGCTAGAGTTTTAATAACTGTTATTTTTCCAAATGGAGTTAAATGTCTTTTTGACCACTTTTTTTAACAAACTTTTTACTTTATGTATTTTATTATTATAGTTAAGTGCTACAATTTGTTCTACATCAACAGAAAAATTAATTCCTAGAACAGGGATTCCAGCAAAAATGTTTGATCTCTGAGGTATCTTCTTTCTGAATGTTTCTGGCTACCAATCCAGATTAATTGAGTCTTTTCCTTGTTGCTTTTTAGCCCCGAGATATTAACAAATATATCTAGTGTCTTTATGGCTTCTTTTAAAGAATCTTCACTTCCATCAAGAAATAGGGAAGTATCATCAGCAAACTGTGAGAGAAGTGCATATATTTCATTGATCTTAATACCTTTTATTATGCTATTTTTTCTGATCATTGAAGACAAAATTTCTGCACAGTTTATGTATAAATATGGTGTGAAAGGGGTCTCCCTGACGAGCACTTCTACTTTTTTGAAACCAGTCTGAATAATGGCCATTTACTTACACGCATGTATTGATATTGTTATAAAAAGTTTCGATCCACCTCTTTATAACTTGACCAAAATCGAATGCCTCTAGTGCTTTGTTCAAGAAATTCCAGGAAACACTGTCAAAGGCCTTCACAAAGTCAACTAAAAGCAGAAGGCCAGGGATGTTTTCATTATGTGTATGTAACAAAGTATCATAAACAAGTCTAATATTTTCTCCTATGTAATGCCCTTTCATGAAGCCTCTCTGATCAGAGTGAATAATCTTTGGCAACACGTCTTTGATTCTGGTGGCAGTACAAGCAGATGCAATTTTGTATGATGTGTTTAGTAGAGATATAGGTCGCCAATTTTTCAACAGTTGTTTTGGTTTATCTTCTTTGGGAATACAGGTGATTATTCCTTGTCGCTGTGTACTTGACATCTGATCAATCGAAAATCCATAATTAATAGAGCGAACCAAAAAATAACCAATGTCTTTAAAAAAAACTTGATGAATTCTGTTGTATAGTCATCAGAACCGGGACTTTTTTTTTTCATTTTCCTGAGTGCATCATAAACCTCACCATGTGTGACAGCTCCTTCCAACATTTCACATTCATCATCATTTAACACGGGAACATCATGTATTAGTGTAGACAGATCAGCATCAGCAGTCTCCCTCTCACTATACAGGTTTTCATAAAAAAGTTTGAGCTTCTTTCAAAATTTTCTCTTGCTCACAAATTATTTCACCATTATCTTTCTCCAAAGATTACATAGCTTTTCCGACATATTGACGGTTTTCTAAATTTACAGAAGTATTTACCAGGCTTTTCTCCATTTTGAATCCACTGGACTCTAGACCCTCACAAGCATACCTTCTATCTTTTTTTCGTAACTCTGTAGTCTGTTTCTTTTCTCCTCAAGTTCATCTAGTCTACTTTCATCTGTTATTTCTTCTAATTTTCTTATTTCTTCTAACAGAGTCTCCTCCAATCTGCTCTCTTCTTTCTTCTTGTATACCGAGTAAGAAATTGTCTTTCCACGGATTTCAAGAAGCAGCATTTCAAAAAATAATTGGTCATTTATTGTAAGAGCAATGCACTCATTGGGTACTATTTCTATATTATCCAGGTTGTACACTGGTACAGCATACTGTTTTTTTTTTTTCATTATTTGATAGTTAGCTTAACAAGTTCTGTGTAATTAGTATCTTTTAATAGAGAGTTGTTAAATTTCCTGTACCTTTTGCCATGTCTGCTGCTTCTTTGCTGAAGTGTAGGGAAACCGCTGAGTGATCTGAACGATAACTAGGTAGTACATCAATACCATTCACATCAATCATCAAATTTCTAGGTACCAGAAAAAAGTATAACCGGCTTTGTTTGGAAGAGTTGAACCTTCGCCATGTATAACCAGGCTTTTGGGATATGAGTCCCGCCAAACATCAACAAGATTCAACTCCTCCAACATATCACATATAGCTTTCCTACTCCTTGGTTTGTTTCCATAACTCGCATAATTCCGTGCATCCAGCTTAGGATCTAACACAACATTAAAATCACCACCAATAATAATAAATTCATTATCAAAGGCATGTGTGAGCTGACTGATGTCTGTGAAAAAGGCTGGATGGTCCCCTGAACTGGGACCATACACATTTACTAATGTCACACCCTTTCGCATCAAGGTTACATCCAACACTAAATATTGACCTGCAGGATCTCTTTCTACTCTATGCACTTTATAGTCAAAATTACTTTTGAAAAGTATCGCAAACCCCATTTCTGTTTGTCTCAGTACCAGCTAAAAAGCACTCATAACCCCAACATGATCTAATAAAATTTTAAATTTTATATGGTAGGTGGGAATCTTGAATCAGAAAGGTATTACCATCTGAAGATCTTAAAAAATCAAGTACATCTTTTCTTTTCTTAAAGTAATTTAGACCATTACAGTTATAAGTGTATATTTTGAATGTATTATTAACCATTGTGAGATTGAATGGGTTGACACTCTTTCTCAATAGCTAACACACTATGTGAACAAGTATTTCTTCCTGGTGTAGGGCTGACCACTAACAGGAGATTATAACAACATAGTAAAAAACAAACAAACAAACAAACAAAACAAACATGTAGGCCTTCACCCAAGGCAAGAAACAGCATTGTACTGTTATGTAGACCTACTATACTCAATAAGCAATACTGAGCAGGCCTGCATTTTATCTCAATTAAAAAAAAAAAAAACAGCTGATGGCAGCCCAACAAAGAAGACAGTGACAGATAAAGCCTCCTCCAAGTCCTTGCCAGCGGATGATCAGCCAGAGAAAAGAGCAGAAAGAAAGCAAAAGCAACAGACTGAAGAACAGCTGCAGAAACGTCCATGTTCTTCCGAAACAATAGAACCAAAAAGGAACATGTATATAGACATGATGGAGACAAGTACAAATACAACACACAACATGAACAAGACACGATGTACAAACCTTTCCATTTGGTTACTAACCGCAATATTTGAAAAATTCCAGGCTATGAAAACCAACAGATGTTTAAAGGTAATCCATTTCTTTTTAATATCAAAACACACTGAAAAAGCACACACGAAACCACAAAAATTGTCTCGCATGCTTTCCAACATGGCCGGAACTTCAGTGACACGGTCAAGGTCGAAAAACTATGGGCCCAGCGGACTAGTCCAAAAACCCAAGCAAAAAAGCCAAACATCCAAACTTTCGGCTGAATAATCAGTGCTTCTATTGTTAATTTAAAAAAAGTAAATGAACAATATTAAAATAGAATGACGATGAAAAGTATAAGCACAATGATGACTGAACCCTTGCAATATACGAGGGCAAAATAGCAACAACAACAACAAAGGTTATGTCCTCAAGCGACCTCAAGCCTACTGTAAAAACTAAGTTAGGGGGGCGTCTCCAAACTGGAGCGCTCAATTGTAAAAGAGAGACTGACAGTCAGTCATTAAGACAGGAAGACAAACTGACAGACAGAGACAGACTGCCCCCCAAAAAACATAACTCAAGGAGAAAGCACTGAAGAGTATGCAATACGCAGAACATGACTCAAAAACTACACACATGTCATGAAAGTTACATATCTTGAAAAATCCAATTCACAAATCATCAGTCTACCACTCTGTTTACCCAGTTTTTGACCAAAGATGAACATCTTAGTGTTCAGTATTATACTTTGAACTCAAAGGAGAACAAATTTCTTTTCAAGAAGAAAAAGTTCTTCTTAGCAAATAGAATGATTACCTAGAAGTATATTAAAAAAAAAAAACCTGCAAAAAGAAACATCCTTGACACTACAGAAATCACTGATGAAGTTAATAACCAAAACAACAAACAAAAACAAAAAAACAATGCTAAGCCTGCCAATCATATGAGGAAAGAAAAAAAAAAAAAGAAAAGGGACAAAAAAAAATCTACAATCACTATCTTCGTTGTTGTTGGACAAGTAATTTCATGGCTTTTGCCTCACCTGGGAAAAAAGTTCCAGAACAGACAGTTCAGACATGGACCTCTGGCTGCTGGCTGTGGCTATGCTCCCCTGCTGGTGCGGTGATCTCCCAATAGGACCTCCGGCAGTGTCAGCCCCAGAGCCAGAGGCTCCGACCTCCACCTGAGTCTCTGGGATCACGTCCATGGTGGACATATGGCTGTCCCTGGACTCCCTGGAGCTGTCACACAACCCAGCCCTGCTGCTCTCCACTTGTCGTTGTTGCCTGGACAGGTCATCTCGCCTGGTGCGATCCCCGGAGCCCTGGGAAGACTGGCCTGCCCACCGCCTCCTGCGCCCCTGGTCCCCACACAGGCCGTACAGGTCATCAATGGGGGCCACCTCCCCAGAGTGGGACTTTATGAAGACCCGGCGGTTCCACGTCCAGGCCTGTTGGCAGACGTCGCGGTCATCTCTGACTGCCATTAGGGGGCGTAGGCCCTGGGGGGTCAAATCCTCGGCAACAACCAGGCGTATGCCACGTAATCTGCGCCGTGAGTAAATCACCTGGTCTCTGGTGCGCCTGGAGATAAACCGCACAATAATGCCACGGTGGATGTCTCTCTCTGCTGCTTCCTCCCCCAACCTGTGCACAGCCTCTATGTCCTCCCGCTGGACCTTCACTTGGAGCTTCTTTTTCAAAAGGTCCAACACTGCCTGCTCACAAGCCTCCTGCGACTCATTCGCCTTCTCCTACACCATACACACGCAGGTTGTTCCTCCTATGGTATGCGGCTGTGTCCTCACTCTTTCTGTCAGCAAGCTGAGCCAAAACGAAGGCATTGTCACACTTCTGGAACAGATCTGTCTCCCTCTCTTTTGCCTCAGCCAACTGTGTTCTTAAACTGTCATTTTCCTGTTCCAGCTGGAAAACCTTGCTACGCAGCTCCTCAAACAGTGTCCGTCAGTTTCACTAACCTCGCTCCATTTGCACCTATTTCACTCAACAACCCACATCTAGCTTTTTCATTAGTTCAGCATTAGACACACTCTTTTGATGGGAGATAACTTCGTGCTCTACTTCAACGCTACCATCTAAAGGGTGGTCGTCTCCCTTGGCAGCCATTGCTTCCAGTCTGTCAACAAATGCGAACTGTTTCAGTGTTTCGCTGACAGATGTTGGCGTACTTACAGTCAGGTTGGCAAGATTACTTTTCTTTGGTGTTGTAGGAGTAGCTGATAACCGAGAAGTGTCAGATGCGCTGGTATTAGGCGAACTTTCACTAGTCTTAGCTGCCTTTCTTGTCCTCTTTCTACCTCCTGGTTTGGTCATGCCGGCTACCAAAACAAAACATTACAAAGTCCTGCCACGATCATAATCTGCCGGTTTTCTGCCTGAAACTTTGTGCGCGGGTACACAAACATCTTGGTATACATTTAGAGATGGCTAATTTGCTATTAGTAAACTAAAACTGACCATTTAACCAATTAGCACAGCAGTGCTCCAAATCGCGTGTGTGCAGCCGCCATGAGCGGAGTTCACCCCTCTCAGGTGTTTTTTGATTCTGCTCACTGATAGAAATTTCCTCTTATGCCTGCAATTGTTAACAATTTCAGTTCTAATATTTAAAGTTGCTAATTGTGGTTTACATAATATTATATATTTCTCTGTTAGACACAGGTTACATATTTTTGAAATGTTATTTATGGTGCTGCTCTTTTTAGGATTTTCCAAGATATGTTGTAGTCTATATTTTTATCTTTGAGTTTCCAAATGTACTTACTTAGTTCTGTTTGGTTTTTTTGTATCTTTCTTTGTTGAATGACTGTTTGTGGTTTGCATATCTAGTTTTAAAATTGATTTTCAGTGATACTTACGTATGTTTCTTCTGTATTCTCCGATGTCACAGTGGCTTGGTACACAATATTGTTGTAGAGGCATTTGTTATTTAGAGGGCACTGTTCTTTTTTGGTACAGTTACAAGATTTCCTTTCGTCACCCTCGTTTTTCTCTCTGTACTGCTTTTAATTTTTTTGTTGAATCAATGATGTTTTTAAGATTCGGCATACATGAGTATGATAATTTGATGTTGTTTTTATTAAATATCCTAAAATAGTTTGTGTTCTTTTGGGAAGGATGATATTAAGATTTTAAAGAATTCTTTCCCTATATTTGTTTTGACTCTTCCATCATATGGTGGGTTGTACCATATGATTTTCCTTTTCCTGTTCTTCTTGTGTCTGTTTGTGTCATTATCTGGGTCGTATCGTAATTTATAGTTGTAGCCACTTTTATACAACGCTTCTTGGTATTCAGCTGCAACGTTATTGAATGCTGTTTCATTACATGATAAATTGGATAGTCTTTTATTTTATGCCTCTAGGTATTGTTTTCAGCATGGAATGTGGATGATTACTTTTGATGTTTACATAAACAGGCGTATCGTTTTTTTTTTTTTTTTTTTTTTTGTTTTTTTTTTTTTTTTGTATGTTTATATGTGTGTTGGTTGAGGTCTAACATTATGTCTAAATAATTCACTATCTTTTTGTTAGCTTCTGTGGTGATTTTTAAGTTTTGTTTATGGAAGATTTTACACAATTCTTTTTTCCTTATCCTCAATGTTCCAAGGGTTGTCATTCAAGCGGCAAGGCCGTCATCCCTATACAGTCCAGTTTGTTTTCCGAGTTTTTTTTTTTTTTTTTTTTTTTTTTTTTTTGATGTTGGATAACATGAATAGGCCGACAAGTTCGCAAGTTTCAGCACCATCATATGATCCCATTGTGACATTCAAAGTTGAATTCCTACTTGTACTCTTAGTCCCGATTTCATTTTTGCTGTATAGTAAAGTTTTCTTTGTATGGAAAATGATTTCCATTTCTGACCACCGATATTTCTGTATATTTGTTGGCGAATTTTATAGCTTTGGTAAGCAGCTTTTCATCTATATAGATGGATAAAAAAAATCAACTATATCAAATGTCATAAAAACTGTGTTTTTTGTTTATTGAGTATTTTTTTTTTAACAATTGTATGACTTCTTATGTGTTTTTCCCCAGAGATTGAGTTCAGTGTTTTCTTTTATGTTTTTTTTATGGTTTTCTCTCTCTAGTTTTTTTTTTTTTTTAATAATTTTCACTAGTTCCGATTTGGAAGGTTTTTTTTTTTTTATCAACCTACATGTTGGACTGTTCAAGAAATTAGGTTTGTGGTCTTTGAGTGTAATAAAAGCTTCTCTTACTGCTGTTGTTTCTACTCTATCACCTAGATCCATTTGATGTACAAGTCCTTTTCTTTATTTCTGATATGATCATGTGTAGCCTTATAAGTCTTTCTGTAATTTTTTTGGATGTTTTTGTCAAGGAGTTTTGAGTACTCCTTAGGTTCTATTTTATAAATGTTACTGGTTTTAACCGCCTTCACGAATATTTTTTGTCGTTTTGGATTTGTTTGATTTCTTTTCCTAACGCTGTTTGGAATTTATTATTTGATTTTTTGAATTCTGTTAGCTAACATCCTTTTCATTTTCTCTTCAAAAGTCTTCATTTCTTCAATGGCTGGTGGTACTCGCCATGTTTTGAAATGATATGTATTTTTGTCTTCTTTTTTAGCATTGGTTTTTTAAAAAGAAAAATGTCCATCTCATGTTTGGATGAACGTTTCAGTACTTTTGGAAACTCAAAGATAAAAATATAGACTACAACATATCTTGGAAAATCCTAAAAAGAGCAGCACCAGTTGCAGGCATATGTAAAAATTCTTATCAGTGAGTAGATAAAAAAAAAACAACAAAAAACAGCAAGCTATATATAACACTGACAGCACAAGTCTCCCGCATCCTGACGACTGCACATGCAAGAAACAGACCTGTTGATGTATTAAGCTTGTTTTTAGCTTGCCTTTAACCCGACAAATGTCGCTCCCATTGTGGTTGAGCACTTCTTTTAAAATAACGTTGATTCTGATTACTATTTTCTTATATATATATATATATATATATATATATAGTGTGTGTGTGTGTGTGTGTGTGTGTGTGTGTGCGCGCGCGTGGATGCGAGTGTGTGTGTGTGTGTGTGTGTGTGTGGGGAGTCCACATAGTTATCAACATCTACACAACATGTGCACAGGAAAGAGGGAAGATGGAACAGAAGTTCATATTGAGGAAATAGTATATGAAATTAAAAGAAAATCAAATGAAGAAAATGGAATGGACAAGTATGCGAATAAACAAAAGACCGATGTGAGAAATAGCGAGAGTGTAGTGAGAAAGGAAAGGCAAATAGATATATGTTATGTGTGAGGTAAAAGAGTGGGACATATGGTAGTATGCGTCGTTTTGTGGGAGGGTATTGTGGGCTGAGTTTGCAGTGGTGGATAGGTACATGTTACTTTATGGTGTTAATGCTATGAGGGTGGAGGGAAGAAGGGGATGGGTTTACATACTAACTGGGGGAGGGGACGGGAAATATATTCACACCTATACACAATCCCCCCCCCTCTCTCTCTCTCTCTCTCTCTCTCTCTCTCTCTCTCTCTCTCTCTCTCTCTCTCTCTCTCTCTAAAAATAGCTACTGTATCTATGTATTATCACTATTTTCATTCTACAAATAACGCTGGTCTCTCTCTCTCTCTCTCTCTCTCTCTCTCTCTCTCTCTCTCTCTCTCTCTCTCTAATAAATAAGCTACTGTATCTATGTATTATCACTATTTTAATTCTACAAATAACGCTGGCAATGGGAGTAGTGATAATATGACATAATGCTTATCAGTATAGTGATAAAAATGATAATGACGGTAATAATAACAATGACATCAGTGTTGTTGTAATGATGTAATGATGGTGATGAAGATAACAGTAAAGGTAATGATATGATGATAGTGATATAGTAATAATGGTTTTAAGTAATATTGGTAGGATGATATAGGGTAGAAAGAAGCTGAAATGCTCAATGAACAACTGCAGACAGTACTGGAATGACGATGATAATGATAGTAGCAATGATAATTGCAGTAAGACTAGCAAAAACAACAGATCCATGAAAGGGGTGGAAATGACCAACGGTAAAGGTACAAGCATTCTATTTATTATTATTATTATTATTATTATTATTATTATTATCACCGTGTGTGTGTGTGTGTGTGTGTGTGTGTGTGTGTGTGTGTGAGTGTTTTGTGTGTGTGTGTGTGTGTGTGTGTGTGTGTGTGTGTGTGTGTGTGTGTGTGTGAGTGTGTGTGTGTGCGTGCGTGTGTTCGTTCGTTCTTTAATTTAACGTCTATCCACCTAACAGTGATCTTAGACAGTATGTAAGTGCTATGTGTGTGTGTATGTGGTGTTTTGTGATGTATGCATGCGAACGGGTGGTGCTGAATTTTGGCGTACGTAGGTATGCATAATGCAGTTAGGCCTAGATAAAATAAATAATAATTTTATAAACAAGCAAACAAACACCACCACCATCCCCCCCCCCCCCCAAAAAAAAAAAAAAAAAAAAAAAAAAAAAAAAAAACCTCCACTTAACTAAATCCAAAACTTTAAAAGAAACACTAAACAAGCAACTACCAGCAAGATGGGGAAAATAACATAGATGTTAAAGTAAATGTCCAACTGGGCTCTTAATCAGTCCTTGAACAACTTCAAAAATGTTTGATTCGTTGGAGATGACGTCTTCAACGGCTGACATCGACGGTTCAGTTTTCAACAACGAAGCAGGCAAGTAGGATTTCATTCTATCGCACAAAAAAGTAGATGGAACGGAGCGATTTGCTGGCCACAGATACAAGTCACCTGTTTACAGGATTTGGTTTTAAAGGCATCAAGCCTCAATCTAAAAATCAAACTTTTTAAAATCCACTCTTGGTAGAGATTCTTGATGCCTGTTTTATTGTCTGATATCTTGTTAAATGATATCCCCTTTTTTGTTTCTGGTGCCTTTTCGTTTATTTGAAATAGAGTTCCAGGATACGTCTTTTAAAAGACTATAACTCTCATGTAAGGATAAAGGAATGCATACCTTTGTTAAATCAAACTCAGTGATAACAGCCTTTTTGGCTATTGGTCTACCCTTTCATTCGCAGATAATCCACAGTGTGATGGAACCCAACAAAAATCGACATGAGAACCACGTAAATGCAAAAAATGAATTAAGTGGTAGACTTCTGATATGAGTTCTGCTCTTACACTTGTGTTCGAAAATTTTAGAGCTTGTAGGACTGATTTTGAATCAACGCAAAGTCGTATTTGAAATGCAGGAAATTGAAAATCAAGAAGAAAGTTTAATGCCATAATAATGGCAACAAGTTCCGCAGTGAATATGGAAATATTCTTACCAAGGTGGTAACCTTTCTCTATTTTTAAGGATGGATTATGAATGCTGAACCAGACAAATGATTGTCTAGTACAGAACTTTATGTATAATGTTAAGGTGATTTATATAAGTTTCATTCATATGTGACTTAACATACGTTGACAGCAAGGGTCCATCACTTTTTTTCTAAACTTGTATAGTCTATGTAATAATTTGCTCTACTAACTTCCCATTCCAGCATAGTTCTAAAAGACACCCAAGGAGCTACGTTTTGAGGTGCAGTGCTGGTTTTGTAAATAAGTCAGATGTGTAAGAGGCTATCGATTTTAGAGAATCGATTTTTTGTGTGCCCGTTTAGGAAAATTTATTTCTGATTTTAATTCAGTTTCTCTGGTATTAAGATTTTGTAGTGCATGACATTTTAAAGTATATTTTGTACATGTAAGTTTCATATTTTCTTCAAAAGGCAATATTCCGATCTCCATATAAGTTCTTAAAGTTGATGTATGAACCGGGACACAAGAGCTATCTTGTAAGCTTACTATTGATACTCTGCAACTTTTTAATTAAACATTTTGGGGCTGAAAAAAAATGTCTCCTGGGCATAGGATAATTTTGATTGTACAAGTGCAGTAGTTAAATGTGTTAATACCTTACTGTCTTTACCCTATGACTGTTGACTCACCAGTTAAAAAAAAAAAGTTTTCTTAGCTTTTGTTAGAATAGTTTGTATGTGATAATTCCAGCTCAATTTAGAAGTTAAATTCATTCCTAAAAGTTTTACGACTTTTTTATATATTCAAGGCACAATCCATCTATTTGAAATGAAGACAGAGGATTAGGATCATAACCAGTATTGAACAGAACCATATGCGATTTTCAGCTGAAAGGGCCAATCCATTTTCAGTCATCATATACCTACTAATTTTATCTAGTTCATTTTGATATATCTTTTTAACATAGTTGATTGATCTTACTGGCATGTGACGTTTTAAAGTAACTTTCATCCATATACAGATATCATCCGCATATTGTACTAGTTCAACAGTTTTTGATAATGATTTAGGAAGATCATGGATCAAAATATTAAACAGGATAGGAGCTATCACAGCTCCTTGCGGGATTCCCTTCTGGAATGTTTTTCATTAGAATTTACCTTTCCTACCTTCGTCTGTAGTGTTCTATCACTTATAACAGGTTTTTAAGTAATTGTACATACACCTCGAGAGACCTATTAACTTCAATTTGTTCAGACGTTTTGAATGCCAGACTTGGTCTTATGCCTTTCTAATGTCAAAAAAACGTGGCAAGTACATTTTTTCTACGTGCGAACTGATGTTTAACCTGTGTTGTAATTTTACAAGATGGTCAACTGTAGATCTACCCTTTCTAAAGCCAGCCTTTGTATTGGTATTATACCATTGTTTTCGCAAAAAAATGTTCAAGTCTTTTTAGAATAAACTTTTCCATAGGTTTTCCCACATGTGAAGTGAGAACAATTGGCCTGTAGTTGTTTTTTTGTCTGATTTTGACTTGCCCTCTTTAGGGAAGAGGTTACAATTGATTTTTTTCCCACAAAGATGGTTGAAGCCCTTCAGACGAACATTTCTGAAAAAATAAGTTCAGAAACATTGTGAAATTACCTGGCAAATGCTTTATCATTTCATTGGAAATCGCATCTGGTCCCACTGATTTTCTTTTCGAACCAATAGAGAAAACTGCGTCCTTTACTTCTTGAAATGTAAGGGGAGCGTTTGTGTAGTGACTGTTAATGGGACTTTTTTCATGCGTTTCCTTATCCTCCATTTTCTCTCTGAATATCTTTTGTTTTTCTGTCAGGCCCTCCCTGTTGCATTTTTTTTGCAAAAATATTTGCAAATGCTTCAGCCTTTTCAATTTTTATGGAAACTTATTATTTTCTAATGTTATGGGATATTCAGGAAGACATTCCATTTTTTGTCTTTCAATTGTTTCCATGTTTTCTGAAGATCTTTGTGGTCATGTACTTCATTTTCACAGAAATTTGACCAATATTGCTTCTTGACTTTTTCGATTACTCTATTACTATGATTTTTTGCACTGTTCTTTTCAGCAATTTTGTCAGGATCTTTCTTATCTTTTAAATATATTTTATAGGCCTGCATCTTTTTTTCTCTTGCTTCTTTACAAGTGGCATTCCACCATACAAAGCCTGCATATGTGTTTGATGCATCAGAATTGCACCGTGGTATTGAGAGATCAGCTGCATGTAAAACAATATCAACAAAATTCGCGTAGCTTGCGTCAATGTTATCAGAAAATATCTCTTCACAATTGTAAGTAGAGAGTTTGTTTTCAAATTTATCCAAACAGCTTTATTATAATTATATTTTTGGAATCTTATCTTTAGCACAGTTTTGAACGGATTGTTTACCCTTAATGGTAATAATTATTGGTAAATGATCACTACCAAGAGGATCTCGGAAGGTAGACCACTCCCAGCTTGGAGCTATGGCAGGAGATATAAGTGTTAAATCAATTTCTGTTGCTCGATGGTGCTAAATATCAGGTATTCTTGTTACACTGCCATCATTTAACAGGCTCATTGAATAGTCTACTATATTTCCAACAGAACGA
>JADBJO010007255.1:14912-39912 GCA_016801955.1 Conus betulinus
AAAATTATTCCACCATCTCTCAGAGAGAAATCCCAGAAAATGGATCAACAATCACTCAGCACAGCAAATCTGTTCATCCATGAATTGGCAGCGAATAACAGGGTCGTCGTAGTACATGGGGAAGGGTTTGGGTGGGTGGTGCTGGAACTTGGTTGCTTTCCTGGGCTTCCTCCAGAGCAGGTCTCTCACGTGGCGCCCGATATTAGCTGCCATCTTACTGGTTCCGAGGAAGGTGGGATGAAGACCATCCTGAAGATGTCGCGGGCTGGTTGTTAGACTGGAATGCCCCACGAAAGTGATGTTGTTGAAATCAGCTAGCTGTTGCATGACGAGAGCATTGAACAGTTTTGCTTTAATGTTCAGATCTTTGTTTCTGATAGTGCACACTTTGCTGACCACTACTTTGAGATCAGATGACTCTTACCAATTGCTTTAATGTTTGCAACAAAGTTTCTACAGCATTCTTCCGGAGACTTCTTTTTCAGGTCATTTATTGCTGTGTGGATGACTAGAGCGTCATATTTCGTGGGTTTTGTTGAATCACTTTCAGCCTTGAACATTCTTGTAAGCTCCTCTGTTACACACGCCTTTTTTGATGTTGCTCTGAGGCAGTACGAATTTCCCAACCTCTTGCTATCGATTTTGTTGCCTATGGAATCGTGTAGAAACAACACCCTAGGCAGATCTGATTTTACGCTCTTTTTGGAAGGCTTTTGTTCTTTGAAATTTTCCTCATGATGTAAGTGGTTGGCCTTTGCCTTTGCGTCATCAGTTCTTTTTTCTTCAGTCTTCTTCTACTTCATCGCATTTCATTCCTTCTTTCTGTTGATTTTTGTTTTGCTGCTGTTTCATGTGGGTGGTTAGAAGGTGAGGGCTGTTTAGGAGATGATAACAATGTCCCAGCCTTGGCAGCTTCGGCATAAGACGCGCGTTTTTCGGTTTCAGTCTGCGTTTTGCGCGTTCGTATCGACACTTTTTTTCCCTCAAAATTAAAGTATCTTTTTATCAGTTCGGCTTACAACCGAATTGCGTTTTCTAGCTTTGATACTTTTTCATTCAGTATCGATAAGGTTCGTTCAAGGAACATAATTCTACTGACGGCTTGTTCATTTTCTTTTTTGCCATCGCCGATTGACTCTGTTTGCACTGTTTTCCAGGGCCCGTCCAAACGGTCGTTGCCGACTAGAAAAAAAAACAAAAAAAAAAATAAAACAAAACAAAACAAAACAAAAAACAAAACAAAAAAAACCAAAAAAACAAAAACAAAACAAAAAACTTTTCCTTGTAGAGGAAGACCTCGTCCTTCTGGGGTTGGTTGTTGGGTTTTTCTCATCAGAATGTTCTTTAGCTGTCTTACTCATTAGGTTTTTGCTTCTGGCTCTAGTCATGTTCTCAGAAATTTTTGCTAAATGTTCAGCAGCCTTCAACCTAGAGGTTGACTGTTGCCGGCATCTTGTGTGCGTGCCTTGTGTTATTGTGATTGTATTATTGTGAGTGAGTGAGTGTGTGTGTGTGTGTGTGTGTGTGTGTGTGTGTGTGTGTGTGGGGGGGGGGGGGGGGGGGGGGGGTGTTCCATTTGTAATGTCAGCCTCATTCATTGGTTGCCCCCACCTTCAACCCCAGCCACTGCCATCCCCACCAACACCACTACACACATCATTACTAAGGTGTGTGTTGGGAGGGTGGGGGGATGAGTAGATTGATATAGCAAATGGGGAAACTCAGTGAGTGTAGGAAAAGGGAAAATGATGATAGCTGCTACAACCCACGATTTCAAATGAACCTGACCATAAATGAATCATTCTACATGAAAGCGACATTTTTTTTTTGTATATATATGCTCCCAGTGCTTATAGAACAGGGAGTACTTTCCAATGGGAATGAGAAATGTTGTGTGTGTGTGTGTGTGTGTGTGTGTGTGTGTGTGTGTGTGTACGCGCGCGCGCGCGCGCGCGTGAGTCTGTCTATCTGTCTGTCTGTCTGTCCGTCCGTGGTCAAAATGTGTTCCACTCTCTCCAGACAAAACTACTAGGCCGATCTTTCTGAAAGTTTATAGGTATGTTTTCTTTGAGTCACAGATGACGCCCGATGTTTTATTTTACAGTTATATCCGTTAGTGACGGCTATAACGGTCCATAACGGTTTTTCTTTTTTTTATGGAATATCTCAAAAAGTGCTTGGCCGATCTTTCTGAAATGTAGGTATGTTCATTATGGCTCACGAATGATGCCCGATGTTTAATATTACCGTTGTAGCCGTTACTAACGGCTATAGCGGCCCATAACGGTTTTCTTTTTTATTGAACTCTCAGGAAGTGCGTGGCCGATCTTTCTGAAAATGTGTAGGCATGTTATTTATGGGTCACAGATGATGGCCGATGCTTACCAGAATAGCCGTTACTGGCGGCTGTAAGGGCCCAGAACGGTTTTGCTCTCTATGGAATATCTCTCACGTACTCAAGATATGCTGGGAGTACGTTTATACGCTTTGCATCTTGTTTATATTGTAGAGTGATGTAGATGGAAAGCATTCTACTGCATATCTAGTGCATAGTGCAAAAGAACGGGTAACTACAAGTCAGTATCGTAAGTGCTTGTAACAACAACCAGGCAAGAGCAAATAGCGCCCCCACCATAGGCAGCGTCATCACACACTTCTCAAGGACAACATATCAAGATGGTCGCTCTTTTAATTGTTCATTCTTTAGGTAAGCAAGGAGAAACTTCTGAAAACGTAGCTCTTTCATCGTTTGTTTCTTTTCGTATATCATATTTATAGTATAGAGGAAAGGATTGAGAGCTGAATTGAGTGGTAAAACAAAAATAGCCATGGCAACATTGATTTCTCCTGGAATGATGACACCACTGACTGACAACACACCGCATAATCCGATAGGAAACCAACACAGAAAGTCCGACATTGCAATGAACAAAAGACGTCTAGCGATGACTTCTTTTGATTTCACACTCACAGTACTTTTGATGCTGCTCTCTGTTCCCTGGTCAGACATAGCATTAGCTCTTACTGACCAGTAAATCAGACACTGTCCCACAGCTATCAACAGAAAGAGGACCAAGTTGCAGATGATCATGATACTGAAGGAGTAATCATGACCAGCAAAGTCTGCTCTGGTAACAGGCAACGGAATACAAATACCCTTCTGATGATAGAACTTCCAGTGTGATGTTGCAGGCAGGAAACAGAGGTACAGCCGCCAAAACAAGTCCTAGTATCCATGTGATGATGCAAGTTATGTGAGCTGATGTGACTCCGAATCGAACCTGACTGAATGGGAGTCGGATCACGAGAAATCGATCTAAAGTAATAAGACAAATGAGCAAAGCAGATACCTCAGAAGAGGACGTACACGCCAGAAAAAACCTGATCAGCCACTCCAATGGAGGCCAAGTACACTCCCATCAGAAAGTCTGAAATACAAAGGTGAAGAATAAAGACAGCAAAGCCCACTTTGATCCCCTCTGACAAAAAACACAAGCGGTAGTTTAAACTGCCAACGTTTCCACAAACTGCAAGCACAGCAGATGCTCCAAGGGCCAGACGGTAAATGCCCGACTTTAACAAGTTTTCACAGGACAGTTCGTCAGAGGGCGATGAACATTCACCCATGAACATGTCTGGTAACACAGCAGTGCAACACAGTTTGGTGTTGTCTGCAAACACGTGGGTGAGACTGGTCATACCTTTCATGAAATCTGGAGTAAACGCAAACACAGGGCATCCCTGGATGTCTAAAATACGAAGATTTGGAAACATACTGTGTCCCCAAAGAGATGTAATCCCACTTAGAGATAAATCCAATATCTGCAGCTTCGGCATCATCACTGACAAGTCATCTAGTTTGAGAGACTGGAACTGGACTCTGGCAAAATTGAAAACTATCACTGAATGCAACTGTATTTGTTTGACATCAAAAATACTTCTGTCCATGGGATTACCCGCCAAGTTTAGTCTTCGAAGATAAGGCGTTCCTACAAAAATTCTGAGGCTGGCTTGGGTCAGTTGGTTGTCACTCAAATCCAAGCTGTGAAGATTGGGCAGTTTAAACGCAGACACATTGCTTCAACGGCAGCCCCCAGCACCCAGATGGACCAACATGACATAGTCTGTAACATCAGCCTGCTGGAGCCCGCTCTCCTTGGCGTCCAGGGTAGCACAGAAGTGGGAAAGAGCTGGTGTGGAAAGTGTGTCTACAGATGAAGGTCAGACCATAACACGTACATGACTCAGGACACGTCATGTCACACATCAGTTCATCATCATGCTGTGGACATTGTGGCAGACTGTCACATAGATGATGCACGTGCATACATATTGTGCGATCACTTCCACGGCATCGGTAGAATCCTGGGCATGTATACAAATTGCACCTTTCTTCGTCCTCATGATCTGGACAGTCATTGACATTATTACACCTGACGTAGACAGGTAGACAGTAATCACTATCGTGACACTGAAAGTGGGTTTCTGGACACTGAGTCATGTTTTCGGGTAGAGGAATCACAGTGAATGCTCCGGGTTTGTCAAAACTGATCACAAATGGTGGTTTGCTTGTGGTTAATGTCGATATTATACTACTCCAGTCACATCCCGTTTCATCCATACCTGTCTTGCAATTTCCATAACCGTCGCAAATGTGGAGCAGATCTATACACTGAGCAGACACAGACACAGAGACACAGATACACATACCATTGACCCCTACTTGACACAGCAATAAACGTAATGATGATGATGACATCGATAAAGAATTTGTTGAATGGCATTAAGTAAGGTTCTGTAGCAAATATAATTTTCTTTTCTGCCAAAAAAGAATAGTCATTACATTCTTCTGTAGTGCAAGCACATATCATGTATGCCACTATGACCTAAGTCAAGGGGAGATCGCAGAGACTGATGGCTCTAAAAAATCAAAAACCTCTCTCTGGGTAATATGACATAAACGACCGCATTCATCTGCTGCCCGGCTGCATGTAGAAATGGCATAATGGTGTTAGATTTCTTACACCGTTCAAGTGCACTAGATAATTGACAATTGACAATGGTTTAATTGTGTATAGGCCTTTGACCCGTTACAATACCAAAGAAAACAAACCAATGAAAAAGAATATATTAATAAATATATACATCTATACATACATTCTCCATTCGATCCTGCTCACATAACAGTGTACGAAAAATATATTTTATCTCATTTGTATCAAATTTTCCCTTCGCTTTAAAGCTAGGAAAAGAAATTTAGACATTTGAAGTTGGCGATCAATATTATCATTTAGAATTCGTGCACATTGCTCATATTTCGACAAGTAACTTCCTGGACTATTGATGGAATATTTAATTCTAAGGTCATTGTAATATGTACATTCAAATAGGACGTGGAATTTCGTCTTCGCAGTCTGCGTAACAAAGGGGACAAACAGGATGTTCGGCAAGCAAGAAGCGGAGACAGTGACTTTGAATAGTTGAGACTCCCAACCTGAAACGTACTAAGGCAGTTTTAAATATTCTATTGTTAATGAAATCAACATATTTTTCACGTTCAAAAATATTCTTGAAAGAATAATAAAGATCGAAACGATTGCTTTCAGACATATGAGAATACCACTGCTGACAGAAGAAGCAACTAATAAGGCGATCCTTAAAGACCCTGAGAAAAAGTTTCTTGTTCCCGACTTCACCATACATCCAAACGTAGCCAAAACCATTTGAACACAGAAGACGCTTTAAATGCTATACCCAGTTTTGAGCCCTTATATTTCTTTCCTGTAACATATGAAGCATGATTGTATGCTTTTCTTGAGTATCTAGTAGGAGGCTGTTTAAGGAGACGAAACCAAAAGTTGATACACCTAGCTGCAGAATTAATATATAATGGGTAACGACCCAATTCACCATAAACCATATCATTAGGCGTGAAAGTTGGTACATTGAGTATTAATTTACAGGCCTGTAGTGGAGCTTTTCAATAGATTGGTACGGCTTATAACCCCATAATTCTGAACCATAGAGAAGTGAAGGAACAACTTGAGCATCAAATAGTTTAACGAAAAGTTGGGAGAAGAACATCCTATTTTTCTTAGTGTTTTAAGAATCTCGAAGGTGGCTCTCTTGGCTCTAGCGACATGATCATAACCAGTAGCGACATCAAAACTAAGTTTAGTTGAAAGTAACTCCCAGATATTTATGAATTGACAACATTTAGTTTATCACTGCCAAAAAACCATTGTTCCTTAACACCTAGAAACCCGCCTTTACGAAATACCATAATCTTACTTTTATCTAGATTGACCTTCAAACTTAAATTCAGTGCACGACTGTAGAGAATATTGATTTGATTTTGTAGACCAGCTATCGTAGATGACATAAGGGCTATATCATCCGCGAAAAGCAGGATAAAAAGTTCAATATCATTAGGAGAAAACTGAACGCCATGTTTACCTTTATGAAATATGTCATGGGCAAGTTCATTGATGAAAATAGAAAACAGAGTAGGGCTAAGGGAGCAACCCTGTTTGAGACCTTGCAAGCACTGGAAATAGTCAGTATAGGAGTTACCACATCTGACACATGATTTAATTGAGGAATACATGCTCTTCAAAATGTTCAACATATTACCTTGAACACCATTTCTAAACAGTATATTAAACAATAATCCATGCTGAACTGTGTCAAATGCTTTACTGAAATCAATGTAGGCAACGTAGATTTTTTTTTTGTTTTGTGACAGATGTTTCTCAATACACGCATAGAGCGTGAAATATATGGTCGATGGTAGAAAAAGATTTCCTAAAACCTGCTTGTGCATCTGATATAACCGAGTTGACTTCTAACCAAGTAACCAGACGCTTATTTAAAATATAAGTGAAAAGTTTACATAAATTATTAATAAGAGAGATGCCTCGATAATTATTAGTGTTATTTATATCCCCTTTTTTATGTAGTGGGATAATAATGGATTTAGTCCATTCGTCCGAAAAAAAAACACCATCATCTCTGAATTTTATTGAGAAAAATGACAAGGAAAGGAACAACTGCATCTCCTGCTGCTTTTATAACTTCACTAATGAGACCATCTGGACCAGCTGCCTTCCCACACTTGAGACTTTTAATTGCTTTTATAACCTCCCTCAGTAGTAATAGCACCGTCTAAGACTGGGTCAGAAACTGCTTCTGGAACCTCAGATGCCAAACATTCCTCAGACGTAATGACTCCAGTATTTAGTAGGTTATCGAAGTGGTTAAACCATTCAACCTGAGAAATATCATTTACCGTCGGCGACCGTTTACGGTATTTGTTAATTTCCGACCAGAAGGTTTGGGAATCGTTAGCAGCCTTTAACAGAGAGTTAATACGCTCAACTCTGAAATTGTGGCTTTTACAAATATTTAATTGGCCATAATCCCGTCTTAATTGAAGATAAATTAGTCTATCCTGGGGAAGTCCAGATTTTTATTACTGCCGCTAGTGCTTTTCTAACTTTGACTTTGGTTTCCTGACATTCCTTGTCAAACCAGGAGTCTGTAACTACCCTGGCTTTAAAGGATTTAGTTTGACGCATGCAGGCACTAGCATTCATCAAAACTCTGTGTAAATTCAGACAATGCTTTGTTAATACATGTATCAATCAAACTGGTGGCATATTCAACGTTACACGAGAACAAGTGAGTGGCCTTGTTAGCAACAAAAGCATCAATTTTGTCTCTATTCCAGGCAGTGAATTTATCATTAGTGTTAGTGGGTGATGGTGGGGACTGTCTGCCTGAAAGTTTCTAACTTAATAGGCATGTGCACAGATTCAATTCTACAACACACAGAAAAACTTTTGACGTTCGGTAGTAAGTCGTACGAAATGAGAAAATAGTCTATCACACTAGAACCATGGACAGATATAAAGGTGAAGTCTCCACTGTAACAACCGTGGTTGGATCCATTTACAATACACAAATCAAAACAAGCACACAGGTTTAAGAGGTGTTCACCAAAAGCATTGAGTACTGGATCATTTGTTGAACGTGATTTCTTAAAAGGATTAATGGATGAACTGGATCAGCAAATAAATCGGTCATATCAGGGAAAGCTATTTGGAGGTCTGCAGTTCTAGCATTAAAATCTCCACTACATACTATTTGAGCCTGTGGGAAACGATTGCTTAGGTCCATGATGCAATTTTCTAAAGCTTCAATGTGACACACAGAATTTGATGACTGGTAAAACACAGAACCTGTTGGTGGAATATAGACAAAAATAAACAAAATGTCATGGTCAACTTTTAGCATATCCTTAGACACTTTTACACAAACAACATGATCGATAGAAACTTCTATAAATTTAATAAATTTATTAAATGATTTGTTGTTGATTAGTAACAGAAGTCCACCAGATCTGCGACCCATAATTGAATGCTTAAGTGCTTTAGTTCTAAATTTGTCAAAATTCTTAAAGTGATAATCTAAATCAAAGGACTCATGAAGAAATGTTTCAATAAGGCATATGACGTCAAAACTTTGAACAAAATTAGTAAAGTCCGAGTCAGCAAGTTTTGCTAGCTAGACCATCAATGTTCCAAGAAACAATTGACAGGCTCTCCACCACTCTATCAGGATGGTCATTGACTGTAACGGGCCGGCCACATTGCTATTTACCAGCATTGTAAACTGGAGTGTTGACTGGGTTCATCACAGTGAATTTCTCTGTCAGTCTTGTCTGTTTGCTTCTTTCATTCAGTCTAGTTAGTTTGTTTTGTTTTGTCTGCGTGTAACTGGAGCTTTAGGGGGTGATGGATTATGGTTTCATTGACATGAGTTACACTAGCGTTCTTCACTTTGGGTTTGGGGATGTCCAGGAACAGGAAAAAACACCAGCATTGATGCCTGACATTGGCCTGTTATCCCGGCGATTTCTCACAGCATGGATAAACAGGACTGTCGAGCTGGGATTCTATGTGGCTGTCTACTGGGGGGTCGGCGAGACAGGTGTTACCTGGTGTCTGGCTTTCCACGTCACTGGGTATGGCAGGGTGGAGAGGGGATCGCTTCTCATCGTTAGACACTGGGTCAAGACCAAGAATGGTTTTCTTGGGACGCTGCACTGGATCAGATCGCATAGGAAGGCATGTAGTCAAAAGGCTGGAAGACATAGGGTTGGGGTTTGGCTGGGGTGTGCATAAAACGGAAGAATTGTTACCATGTGGTGTTGTGTCAGAAGGAGCTGCTGTACTGCCTGAAGGAATTACTTCTATTGCCTTGGGAATTGTGGGAGTCTGGGCAATCAGGTTCTTTGCCAGGAATCTGCAGATCATTTCTTTCATCTGATACTGGACACAATCTCGCTCCCCATTTGTCAATCACTGTCTTGGTACGTGGTTGACGTTGGGGTTGTGGCAGTTCAGAATTAGTGTTGGTAGGGGGAAAAGAGTTTCCCTGAGATATTGTGGTGCTCATCACGAAGCTGGACTCACTAGGCTTAGGGTCTGGATGCTCGAAAGTGGTCCCCTGCTTTCTAGATTCGGCAGTGTTTGGGCGTACTTGTTTGTGGTTGGTTTGAAACCTGGGAACGCTCTCATATCTGCTGTCCAGGGGAGACTACTTGGGTTGTTGCTAGGAGGTTGCTGTATCTGGGTGCCATGAAAGTTGAGCTCTGGAGCTGGCGGCGTAGAATCACGGCGATTCGATGGCTCACAGTATCCTTCAGAGTGGGCTGACTGGCCACAATCAATTGTGTCAAACAGATTTGTATTGGTCTGTGTTGACTCCCTGTGGTCCATAGTTCTCAATCTGCTGGTCTTAACACGATGTCGCAGATTCTTTCTGTTGTAAACAAAGTCGTCCTTTCTGTACATAAACATGTCTTCCCGCATTTCTCTCTTCCCTCACAATCTGATTTTGACGGTCAGTAAGGTCAGAGGCGATACGGATTCCTTCACAATTCCCCAGATCTCTTCTACATTCTCTGGCCCTCAGGATGGTAAGCTTATTTCGCCAGCTGAAGAGTCGACAATGATAGGACGAAAGTATCTGTGATTTCTGTTTCTCTGGCCGAGACGATGTGCATTGTCCACATCGTCTTCTGACCATTTTTTTTTATGGGAAAGTATCTGTTGAGCAGTTGAACCACTTTCGTCAAGCACTCCTGGTCATTCTCTCGTTTTCTTTCTCCAGAACATTGAAGAACCTGAGGTTATTTCGACGTGAGAAGGATTCAACCTTGTCTATTGGTTCTCCATCTTTTGCGCCGCATCAGTGAACCAGTCTTTCAAATGCAGTAAACTCTTACATTGTTCATTAAGAGCCGTGAACAGATTAGAAAGGTGGTGAATTTCCTCCCTCATTTGGGCGTTTTTTTCTCTTTGAAAAACTTCGCACCATGACTGTAGTTTATCTGCTCCATTCTCAGTCACAGAAGGAGGCTGCATTTGGTACCCTGCCAAGGAGAACAGATTTCTGTGAAGTTCGCTTTGGTGGGCAGGGTTTGAGCAAAGAACGGGTTCAGGAGCATAGTTGTGATCGTGGTTATAATGATGCTGGTTACTCCCCTGCATCCATTGTGGACCTGGGTTACTCTCCACGTCCCCACAAGACAAGAGGTACCAGGTGAGCAGAATGGCATGTGCCTCCAGGAAGAACAGACGTCGTAAACTCTCTGCATGCACGATGAGAACGACACGCCATTTGCCCTGTGTGGACCATCTGGAATCATTGAGGAAACGAACTGCTACGGCCCCTGGAGAAAGATCCGCTGATGATGACCAGCAAGATGGACACAAGGGAGAAAAAACGGGAACAGCACGGCCGCAGAGTCGAGGTGAGTAATATCCACAGGTATTCGGTGAGCAATTCTTGACGCTTGAATAGCAAGTTGCTATCAGCACTGTAGCAATGAACACAGTTTTGGTGAGAGAAATAGGCCACGAGAGTTTGATCTGGTAAAACCTGTGTTGGGCGTCTCGATTTCTTACCACCACGATTCATTCTATTCTCACTGTAATCTTGATCACTGTTTGCACGTGCAGATGTCGTCGTTGTTGTTGCTGTTGCTTGGCTTGTTTGAACATGGAGCTCACATTTTCAATCGTTCCTTTATGTCACAAAAAAAACAATTAATAAATAACTTGGCAGAGTCAACCTGAATTAATTACTTTTTTTACACCAGTCGAATGTACGCACCTTTTGGAAGGAGAACATAGGAAAAGGTAAGTGGAGGGCGTTGGGGTAGGGCATAGTATTTGAGAGAGAGAGAGAGAAGAGAGAGAGAGAGAAAGAGGGGGGGGGGGAAGCATTCTGATAAATGTAGTCATATTTGCATATCATCCGTGAGAGAGAGAGAGAGAGAGAGAGAGAGAGAGAGAGAGGACAGAATTCTGATAAATGTGTTCATCTTTGCATATCATACGTTAAGGCATTGTGTTTAGTCAGATGTTTGGGTAATTTTCTTACACTTTTTTGTTAACAAACAACAAAACAGTTTTGAAAGGTGTGTCTAAACGATTACCAAGGCTAAAATCTCTGTATTGTTTGTGTACAATTGGACACAGGTAATAGATGCACATTATTTTGAAAAGTGATCTGCGCGCCATGATTTTTTTTTAGTTTAAGTGTAAGTTTTTTTGTTATTTCTGTGGAAAAAAAAAAGGTCGTATCTTGTAATAAGATGTATTTCATAGCCATCCCTATGAGTCGAGTGCTGCTGTTGCATTGATATGCATGCATGTTAAGACCAAATCGTTACCTTTAGTTTTCAAAAGTGTTTCGTGTTGTGTATTTTGACAGCCTTTTCATTCATGTTGTTAAGTGATAGATTGCTGTAGTGTGTAAACTAAATGCTTTTTTTTCTTTGATAAGAACAAGCAAGATGCGAAGCTCAATCAGGTACAACCCACATGCTAAAATAGAAACACCAGGACCGCTACACACAGACTTCTTCAGAGCTGAGTGCTTGCAGAAAGGAGGGCAACACGTGCAAAATAACCACAATGGTATACGTTTGACGCAGTTTATACCGAGGAAATGAATAGATTGTGCTAAGTAGAGAAGTTTAGTACATAAGTAAATAAAGCATTATTAAAGATAGAATCTGCAGAATCTTCTAATGAACTGGGGTTACTTGAGAAGATACTGTCAATCAAGCATGTGCATCTGTATTACTTAATTTATCATCATCTTGACATTATATATATATATATATATATATATATATATATATATATATATATATATATATATATAACGCCTAATAAAATTTTAAAGTGCTCAACCCCTTGGGGAGCAACATCTGTTAAAATAGTATGGTAAAAGGAAGTTTTAAAATCAACAGATCTGTTTCGAGCGCTGGCTCTCCTCAGGATGGTTTTGGGTCGCCTACTGCCGGTGTTATATGGCCTAATGTCACTGTTTGCACGTGCGTATTGGCTGCACGTGTTGTTCGGTTTTTCAGGTTGTTTACAGTTCAGGGTGCGTTTGCTGACAACGATTTCCATTTGTGCCTGCAGTTGTTTACTATTTCTACTTTAGTATTTAGGGTTGCTAAGTATGGTTTTGCATAGTATTAACCATTTTTCTGTTGAACATAGGTTGCATCTTTTTGAAATGTTATTGTATGGTGATGCCCTTTTCATGATTTTCCAGGATATGTTATAGTTTATTTTTTGTCTTTAAGTCTCCAAATATATTTGCTCAGTTCTGTTTTGTTTTTGTATTTTTCTTTGTTGAATGACTGTTTATGGTTTGCATATCTGGCTTTGAAGTGATTTTCAGTGATCCCTATGTATGTTTCTTTTTTCATTTTTTGATGTCACAGTGGCTTGGTATACAATGTTGTTATAGAGGCATTTGTTGCTTAAGGACACTGTTCTTTTGTAGTACAATTGCAGGATTTCCTTTCTTCACCCTTCTTTGCTGTGTTGCTTTTCATTTTGTTGGATGACTCAATTATATTTTTAAGGTTAGGCATGTATGAATATGATAGTTTGATGGTGTTCTTGTTGAATATTTTGGACAATTTGTGTTCTTTTGGGAAGGATGTTGTCAAAATTAAAACAAAATTCTTTCCCTACGTTTGTTTTTACTCGTCCATCGTATGGAGGGTTGTACCATGTGATTTCCTTTTCCTGCTTCTTTTGTTTCTGTTCATGTTGTTATCTGGGTTGTATTGTAGTTTGTAGCTGTAACCACTTTTTTGCAATGCCTCTTGTATTCTGCTGCTGCGTTGTTGAATACTCTTTCATTATGTGACAGATGAGATAATCTCTTGTTTATTCCATTGGGTATGGTTTTTAGTATAGATGGTGGGTGGTTGCTATTGATGTTTACATAAATGGGGTGTGTCATTAGGTTTCTTGTATGGGTTTATATATGTAGTTGTTGAGGTCAAGTGTTATGTCTAAGTAGTTCACTACCTTTTTGTTTGCTTCGATGGTGATTTTTAAGTTATGGTTTTGGAAAATTTTGCATAGTTCTTTTTTTCTTGTGTTCGATGGTTCTTGGATTGTTCTTTTAGCGCAGCGAGGCCGTCGTCTATGTATAGTCCGACTTGCTTTCCGAGTTGTTTTTGGATGTTGGATAGCATGAACAGTCCGACCAGTTCGTATGTTTCGGCACTGTCATACGATCCCATGGTCACATCAAATGTTGAGTTTCTGTTCGTTTTCTTGATCCATGTTTCATTTCTGCTGTAGAGTAAAGTTTTCTGGGGTGTGAAGAATGATTTCCATTTCTGACCCTGTTATGTCTGTGTGTTTATTAGCAAATTTCAGAGCTTTAGTGAGTAGTTTTTCATCTATGGATGGGTAGAAGTCTACTATGTCGAATGTGATGAACACTGTGTTCTTCTGTTTGTTAAGATTTTTGAACCATTGGATAACTTCATATGTGTTCTTCCAGAGGTTGTATTCCGTGTTTGATGTTATGATTTTTATGGCTTTTCTGGGATTTTCTTACTTATTTTGCCCAGTTCAGATTTAGATGGGTTATTGGTCTACATGTTGGGGTGTTGTGGAAATTGGGTTTATGATCTTTAAGAGTTATGAAGGCTTCTTTTTTATTGCTGTTGTTTCTACCCTGTCACCTAGATCCATGTGGTGTACGAGTTCTTTTTCTTTTTTTCGGATGTTGTTGTGTATGGTTTTATCAGCTTTTTTGTAGTTTTTATGAATTAAAAAATGAAATAAAACAAATTCAAAATGACAAAAAAATATTCGTGAAGGCTGACAAAACCAGTAATTACTACAAAATGGAACCAAACGAGTACTCACAACTTCTTGATAAAAACATTCAGGAAAAAACTAAAAAAAAAAAAGCTGATAAAACCATACACAACAACATCCGAATAAAAGAAAAAGAACTCGTACACCACATGGATCTAGGTGACAGGGTTGAAACAACAGCAATAAAAGAAACTTTCATAACCGTGAAAGACCATAAACCCAATTTCCACAACAACCCAACATGTAGACTAATAAACCCATCTAAATCTGAACTGGGCAAAATAAGTAAGACACTCTTAGTGAAAGCCATAAAAAAAAACCCATAAAATCAAACACTGAATACAACCTCTGGGAAGAACACATATGAAGTCATCCAATGGTTCAAAAAACTAACACAAACAGAAGAACACAGTATTCATCACATTCGACATAGTAGACTTCTACCCATCCATAGATGAAGAGCTACTCACTAAAGCTCTGAAATTTACTGATAAACTCACAGACATAACAGGGTCAGAAAAATGGAAATCATTCTTCACACCAAAAACTTTACAGCAGAAATGAAACATGGATCAAGAAAACGAAATAAAAACTCAACATTTGATGTGACCATGGGATCGTACGACGGTGCCGAAACATGCGAACTGGTCGGACTGTTTATGCTATACAACATCCAAAAACAACTCGGAAAGCAAGTCGGGCTGTACAGAGACGGCGGCCTCGCCGCGCTAAACAACAATCCAAGAACCATCGAAAACAAGAAAAAGAACTATGCAAATTTTTCCAAACCATAACTTAAAAATCACCATCGAAGCAAACAAAAAGGTAGTGAACTACTTAGACATAACACTTGACCTCAACAACTACATATATATAAACCATACAAGAAACCTAATGACACACCCATTTATGTAAACATCAATAGCAACCACCCACCATCTATACTAAAAACCATACCCATGGCATAAAAACAAGAGATTCTCTCATCTGTCACATAATGAAAGAGTATTCAACAACGCAGCAGCAGAATACCAAGAGGCATTGCAAAAAAGTGGTTACAGCTACAAACTACAATACAACCCAGATAACAACATGAACAAAAACAAAAAAAGACCAGGAAAAGGAAAATCACATGGTACAACCCTCCATATGATGGACGAGTAAAAAAACAAACGTAGGGAAAGAATTTTCAAAATTTTTGACTGCATCCTTCCCAAAAGAACACAAATTGTCCAAAATATTCAACAAGAACTCCATCAAACTATCATATTCATGTATGCCTCACCTTAAAAATATAATTGATTCATCCAACAAAATTACAAGCAACACAGCAAAGAAGGGTGAAGAAGGGAAATCTTGCGAAAGAACACTGTCCCTTAAGCAACAAAATGCCTCTGTATACCAAGCCACTGTGACATCAGAAAATGAAAAAGAAAACATACATAGGGATCACTGAAAATCACTTCAAAACCAGATACGCAAACCATAAACAGTCATTCAACAAAGAAAAATACAAAACCAAACAGAACTGAGCAAATATATTTGGAGACTTAAAGACAAAAAAAACTATAACATATCCTGGAAAATCATAAAAAGGGCATCACCATACAATAACATTTCAAAAAGATGCAACCTATGTTCAATAGAAAAATGGTTAATATTATGCAAACCACACTTAGCAAATCTAAATACTAAAGTAGAAATAGTAAACAACTGCAGGCACAAATGGAAATCGTTGTCAGCAAACGCACCCTGAACTGTAAACAACCTGAAAACCGAACAACACGCGCAGCCAATCCGCACGTGCAAACAGTGACTTTGGGCCATATAACACCGGCAGTAGGCGACCCAAAACCATCCTGAGGACAGCCAGCGCTCGAAACAGATCTGTAGATTTTAAAACTTCCTTTTACCATCCTATTTTATATATATATATATATATATATATATATATATATATATATATATATATATATGTGTGTGTGTGTGTGTGTGTGTGTGTGTGTGTGTGTGTGTGTTTTGATGAATAATAAGTCGTCAACACCGCCAACGGAGTTCCTTTTTTTAAGCTTTCGCCTGTCAAAAGGCTTCATCAGCAACTGGAACGTACTTTCATCTCCCTGGCTGAAATAACATCTATATAATTGACGTCATAGTAGAAAACTGCATCAGTTTAGAAAAGACGTCACATTATTTTCTTTTTTTTACTCCAAACACAGGGGAAAAACACTTAGGGGCAAAAAGACATAAACATTTCAGTAAAAATCCGAAGGGCAAAAAACCCCACCCAGAAACAGTTACGTGACTCAAAAAAAGTGCAGTGGGACTCCTGTACTCTATCAACACAGATGAACGGATCCTTACAGCAGTCGCTGGCACAACGACGGCAGGTAAGTTGCCAAAGGCTCAGCACGACCACGAAAAAGGCTATCTGAGCGAGCACGCTGTCGAAAACACTGCACTCAATATACAGAAATGATCACTAATTCTTGAAGCTTTGTAAATAAACCTTCAGAACACAAACAGCTTAATCACAACAACAGAAAACATTTTAACTGAGAGCTGTTAGATTCTGAGTCAGTTAGCTGCCCAAGGGCAGGCAACTCTCCTATTAAATTAGACATGCAGCTATGATCACATATAGTGTTCAGCCATGGAGTAGTGTAATTGAGCCAAGCATTTTCAGAAGGATCTACTAAATCCTGAGTACAACACCCTCCTAATACAGAATCTGGTTTCTCGTCCTTTGTATACTGTTGGGTTCTGTACGGGAGTCAATACCCTTCAAGACAGTCCCCAAATTGGCTTGCCAATAAGTCTCCCTGTCTAGATGTTTGTCTTTAGATGTAACTTGTTTGATGGGGTGGATGGAAAGAAAGGGCAGAGTCTTATCTTCAGGGTGGTCAGTCTGGGCGAGGTGTCTGGGAATCCCACATCACTGGGGCATTTTCCTGTTGCAGTCTAACTTATGATTGGCCCGCCTTTTTTGAGGTCCTTGGTGGACCCGACGTACCATAAGTCTGGGTGGTTCTGGCATCTGATGATGTAGATGGTATTTTTTGACGAACAGGTGAGATGCTGCCTGACGGGCCAGTAGCACCCATCCCATGGGCTTCTTAGCCCTGTCAGGTTACCGGAATGTGAACAAAGGTCACATGGGCGCGCGCAGCTGGAAAAAATCCATGTCTGTTTATGGGTCCATGGAGAGGATGGCGACGTGGTACTGTAGGCTTGTACATTTCTGCCAAGTTGCATCTTCTCCTATCAACACCAATGAGCATTTCTTCACGGAAAATGGTCCTTTTTTTTTTTTTTGATTGGAATAAAGGCTGTGTAAATTTGTTTTATAATCTGTCTCTTAGATGGTAACCTTGGGTCATACTGAGTGACCCAAGCCAATGTTTTGGGTTGGGGTGTCTCTCTTGCCTGATGAGAACACCTCGGTCTCTCTATTAGCTCCCCTTTTGAGCTGTTCAAGTGCTGCCTCGAATTTCCAACCAGCGATTGTGAAATACTTGGCACAATCTCTGAATCTGTCTTGCAGTCTCTCGTCTTCGCTGCATAACATTCTCAACCTGGTGCCAACACCTGTTAGAAGATCATTGAAAACTGCAGGAGGGTGACAACTATTCTTTGGAACGTAACTATGGCAATGTTTGGAAAAGATATCTGTCTTTATGACACCATCACCTATTGAAAGTTTCATATCCATATATTCTACCTGTCTGTCAAAATGTTACGGTCCACTTAATATTTGGCGGATTCAGTTCATCCAGGTGTTTGCAGAATGATTCCCAGCCCTCACTGTTGAGAAGAGAATAGTGATATTATCACCTCGATACCTGCTCCAATCAGGTATTTAAGCTCTTTGCGCCGTTCAGGTTTAACCAGAGAGGAAAGCAAAGGAACTGGACAATCCTGCATGAGTTTATTGTCCAAGCTGCCCATGAAGACATCAACAAAGTGACAAGCATGGCAGGGTCCCATTGCAGTGCCATGATATGGCGTGGCCAAGTTAGTCTTTCCCTCTCCATCCTTGTACAATGCGAAATCGTTATGGAGGACAATTTCTAAACCTTCAACAATGGACATTTGAGGTACCTGCAGAGGTGTGAGGGATTCTTCCTCAGAGCTTTTTTTAACAGCGGGATGCCCATGTTGTTGTCCACATTAGGGAAAAGGGTACTGCGTCACAGACAGCGAATGTGACTGTCGGAGGCAAGGGACTGTACTGCTCGTTGATCAGGTCAACCTTCTGCAGGAATTCCTTCGAATCAATGATCTGATGCGGGAGATAATGGGTGAGATGAGCAATAGCTTGTTGTACAAACTTAGACAGTGGGTTGAGTAGGAGTGTCTAACCCAGAAAGCAAAACCCTGTAAGGGAAAGGTTAAGGTTTGTAGGTTTTTGCAAGACGTTTGATGTGACCCAAACGGACATGTGAATTTTTGGAGTTATAAAGTCTGCTATGTCAGTCAGTGCCCCTTCTATCTTAGTAACCTAGGAATTCACGTGTGTGTGTGTGTGTGTGTGTGTGTGTTTGTGTGTGTTGTACCACCACTTTTTATCAAAGGTGCTGAAGTAGAATGTATTGAATCATACAAATATTTAGGAAATTTTATAGATAATAAGCTGAATTTTAAATCCCATGTTGATTATGTCCACAACAAATGTCAAACCAGATTGTATTGTCTTCGCAAGCTGCGATCATTTCATGTGAATACTGACATTCCTCGGGCAATTTATTCATGCTTCTTGGAATCTGTTTTAACTTTCTCATTTATGTGTTGGGTTGACTGTGAAGAGTAGAATTTGCTTGAGAAAGTGGTGAATGTGGGAGGAAAAATTGTTGGTGAGAGACAAAATAGTCTGAGTGAGCTGTACAGGTGCCGTGTTGTTTTGTAAAGCGAAGAAGATTGCGTGTGACCAGACCCACATTCTTGCAAATCAGTATGACCTTCTTCAGTCAGGACGAAGATATCGATCGGTGAAATGCAGAAGTGTCAGATTCAAACAAAGTTTTATTCCCCTTATGAACTGAGGTGATGTTTAATTGCTTTTTACTATGGATTATTGTTACATTTTGTTTTAATATAGATACATATAATTGAAACTCAGAGCGAGCTTACAGTTGCATTTAGATAACGAATAGTTGTGCTATTTAGTTTAAAATCTCATCTTAGAATTTATTGTCAAATGCATCGCAGGAATGTAATTCTATATAGTATATTTTTATATTATACAGTCACCTTGAAATCCAAATTCTTCTATATGAATGTGTGTCATATGTGAGAAATGGGTAATGTGACAAAATTTATTGTTCATTTGCTATGAATGTGTGCGACCACAAATTAATTTCTCGGGTTGAGATAATAAAGTTTACTTGACTTGACTCGACTTGACGTTGCTAACAGTGTGTGTGTGTGTGTGTGTGTGTGTGTGTGTGTGTGTGTGTGTTTCTTTCTTCCTTCCTTTGTTGTTTATATTTCCTCAATTTACCTTTTGTTCTACCTCAAATGTGTCCATTTCTTTCGTGTTTCCTCCCTTTCTTTTCTATTTTCTTCTTTCCTTCTTTCTGCTCCCTCTATTCTCTACTTCTTTCTTTCTTCCCTTAATTTTCTATCTGCTTTCTCTCTTCCTTTTTGCTCCCTCTCATTCAGTTTCTTTCTTTATTTCTGTGTATTCTCTCCTTCCACTTCTTTTAACCATACCTTCATCTTTCTTTCATTTATTCTTTCTTTTTTTCATTCATTTCAGTTTCATTTCTTTCTCTCTTTTATTTTCCCATCCTTCATTTCCTTCTACCTTTCTTCCTTCCATCCTTTAGATCTATAATCAATCAATTTTCATCCCTTCCTTTCTCCAGTTTTCTTTACTTTTTGTTATTGATATATTCCAGTGATTAAAATTTGAAGGTCATTATATCCGATAAGGCTTTTTAGTGTAAACGCTGCTTTTCATGCAAGGTATGATGTGTATGACCCCAACATGATTTGTACATGAGCAATTAATGCTGATACAAAATTACAGCAACAGTATCAAGTCGCAATTAAGAGTCAGCAGCCACATTGTGCTATGCTTCTTTTGGATTAAGATCCAAAAACAACACAAGCAGTTACACACCCTATATTCAGTCTTTCTCTGTATTTCCCTTTGTTCCTCTTCAGTTTCCCATCCCTCTTCTTCTTCTCTCTATCGCATCAGAAGACATGAAAAAGAGGAAGATCTGAGAAATCTTCAATGGTAATGGCCACAACATTGTACTTTCTTAGGTTTGTGACACACACACACACACACACACACACGCACGCACGCACGCACGCACGCACGCACGAACACACACACACACACACACACACACACACACACACACACTGTAACTAAGCAAATATTTTTAAAAAAAAAAAAAAACACGCAGACACACAGAATCGCTCATAACAACATACCAACACGCACACGCTTACATACCCACCCACTCACCTCCAGCTGCTCCTGACACGCTCTATAGTATCCCCACCCTCACCTCCAGTCTTCTGTCCCACCTTCCATATTGCCTTCAGCCATTTATGACAATGTCCCTCATCAATACTCTCCCCACATCGGTCGACCTCCCCTTTCCTTACGCTTTCCCTCTCGCTTGCCCTATCCCTTTCCAGGTGATGGCAAGAGAAACAACTCTGCATGCTGAAACCAATAATGGCATTCAGAAGGCGTCGTAAGTGGCAGACCTGGAGTTGTCGTTTCTTACATTTCCCATGCTCCTCCACCAGACTGCAGTGTTTGATGTATGCTCTCCATAGTGGCAGTCTTTTTTTTTTCCGATGATGCCTGCTGCCACATCAACAGGTATTTCAATATTAATGATAGCAATGATCAATACACATGTCCATGTATTTGGAGACTGGTTGGAGCACTACATGTGTGGTGGCGGTGCTTTTTTCCAAATAGGATGCAAACTTTGAATGTATCTGAATACGAACGACACAAGCGTCCTCAGGATTAAACCCATAGACGAAACATCGCTGAAAGATGATTACCGAATCTGTCACTGTTTCTTCTATGTGAGTGCGTAGCGATTTGACTGGGCCAGCAAATGATGAGAACAAACCGTCTTGGAATACATGCTTCTGGGGCATCACGCCCTTTCGAAGTTGAAAATGGCTCACTGATAAACCGCCCCTTCTTTTTTTGCCCCCCCCCCCCCCCCCCCCACCCCCTCCCCGCGTCCCTGCTCTTCATCCCCCCCCCCCACCCCCGCCCTCCTGGCTAGACCGTCTCCCTTCCATGGGTTTTGGATGGTAGATGTTCCTGATGGAAAAGTTTTGATAATAGGCGGATTTGGATGGTAAACACCCATAGACTGCAGAGAGAGAGAGAGAGAGAGAGAGAGAGAGAGAGAGAGAAGACAAGACAAGACAAAATTCTTTATTTCCGAGGATAATAGATAAGCACTGACGTGCTTTTTTTTACATCTAGTCCTCGCCCAGAATAGGGACTACAACATGCCGTGAAATGAAATAATGTAAAAAAAAAAAAGAAAAAAAGCAAAAACAGCAAACGAAGCAGTCAAACAATCATAATGGAACGTCGAGGTACAATAAAAAACAAATGAAAAACAAAAACAAACAAACAAAAAAATAAAAATGAAAATAACAATAATGAAGGGGAAGAAGAGAGTGGGGTTGGGGGTTGGGTGGGCTGGGGGAACATATGGAAATGTACTACAACGTACAAGAATCAGCATGTGTGAAAACAGACAGTAGAATTAATATGACATAGTACGTACATAATTTGGGACACACGCATGCACGCACGCATGCACGCACGCACGCACGCCACCGGCCTGTATACAATGGATACACGTTCTCATGAGTGAATCAAAGCAAATAACGTAAGGACAACACGCCAGAATAAGTATAACATCCCCACATCAAAATCAAACTAAAGTCAGGGAGTTACATTGGCATGTGAAATTAAGCAGACAAAAAACCTTAAGACAGCAATACAATTACAAGAGTGCAGCTTTACTTCTCATTTAAATGCGTATATCTAGTCTTAAATGCATAGAATATATACATTGCTAAATTTCTTAAGAGCATGACGTCTTCAGATTGTAGCATTCGAGCTAAGCATTCTTCATTAATGGATGTATGTTGGTAATACTTTAACAAATATTTTTCTCTTAGAAATGCATATGTTTGACATTCTAACAAAAAATGAAGCTCACTTTCTATCCTATTACAAAACGGCATTTCTTTGATTTTTCATTATATCTATTATTTATATTCAGATCACACATTCCAAGTCTTAATCTAGTTAAAGCATAACGAAATTTACTAATAGTGATAACTGACAGGTACTTTTCTGATTGGAAGGATGATTTGAAAGATATATATGTGCTAAACCGTTCACACTTTGAGAAAGTTTTGAATGCCAATCTTGCATGTAACAATCGATCATTCTCTGCTTTAATTCTTTAAGAAAAATAGTTTCATTCCCAACCCCTCCATTGATCCAAACATCTGAAAAACCAAAAGTATCAAGACATGTTTTAACAGATATAGACCAGTTATGACAATTAGAGTGCCCATGAGTAAATTCGGGAATCTTATTCAAGATCATGAGATGTGCCTGTTTAGGAAATCTATGGATAGACATACTTTGGAGTTTAAACCAATATTTTATTGACTTTATAGCAGTGTCAATATACAAAGGGTACCGGCCTGTTTCTCCATATATCATTGTGTTTGGACTTTTGCGACTAACACCTAACAAGCGCTTACATGCAAACAAATGAACAGATTCAATCGACTGAAATTTAGTTAATCCCCAGAGCTCCCCTGCGTACAATAACATTGGTTTTATTTGTGAATCAAAAAGTTTGAAAAATATTGACAAATCCATGCTTCCTAGAGCCACATTGTTTTGAAAATTTCTGCAACTTTATGTTTTGCTCGTCTAACGTATTCATCTAATGCAATATCAAAACCCATTCTAGTGCTAAGAGTAAAACCAAGATATTTGTAGCTATTAACTACTTTCACTTCTCTCCCTTTATAGTGCCAACATTCAGTTTTAGACAATGACCCCCTTTTCTGAAACAATGATTTTAGTTTTATCTAGGTTCACTGTTAGATTTAGGATGTCAGATGCTTTCTGTAAATTGTCTAACTGATTTTGGAGCCCACTGGGTGTAGAAGAAGAAAACAAACAATGTCATCAGCGAATAATAAAAGGAATATTTCTTGTAATCCGGGTAAAAACTGAAATCCATGTTTACCGTTCTTTGTTACATTTTCAGCTACCTCAGTAATTAATAAAGAAAACAATAAAGGTGACATTAAACAGCCTTGTTTCAGTCCCGAGGGGCACACAAAGAATCTGACACTTCTGGGCCCCAACGAACACAACTCTGGACAGAACTATACATGCCTTTTAACATTCTGATCATTTTTGAGGAAGCTTGAACCTTTTGGAGTATTTTCCAAAGCATGTCTCTGTCTACTGTGTCAAAGGCTTTTTGGTAGTCTATAAAAGCTACGTAACATTTTCTACTTTTATGTCCAAACAAATAAGACTTTATCATTGAAACGAGTGTAATATATGGTCTACAGTAGAGTATTGTTTGCGAAAGCCAGCCTGTTCTTCTTCACTTATTTGCCTTCTTTTTCTGCCCATTTATACAATCTCTCGTTCAATACTGATGTAAAGACCTTACTAACTACACTAAGTAAAAGAAATGCCTCTATAATTTTCAGGATTAAGAGCATCGCCTTTCTTAAGTAGAGGAATAATAACTGATTTGGTCCATAATACTGGGAAATAACCATTCTTGTATATTTGATTAAATACTTTTGTCAGAAAGGGTGTTATAATGGGCTGGGCTGTTTTCAAATATTCAGCGCAGATATCATCTAATCCCGAAGCTTTATTTAATTTCAGTTTCCTTATTGCCTGGTGCACTTCACTGTCTGTTATCTCATCATCTAAATCGGGAATATAATCGTTTTCTTCGTGCTGGCTTCCGTCCTGCTCTATAGCTGAGTCGGCACGTGTCAACTCGCGATCTCCCGGTGAAAAATCGTTTCAAAGTGTGCTTTCCACGTGCCAATTGAGATAGAGGGCCGATCCATTTTTTTTTTCTTTTAATGCTACGTACAGTTGACCAAAACTTATTAGAATCGTTTTTTATTTCGAATTAAAGTTTCAAATACATCTTTTCTGTAACTTATTCGCTTTCTGCCTTAGAGTGTCTTGATAATCCGACCTTTTCCGTAAGTATGCACACTGATCCGTTGCGCGCTGAGTGCGTGTGCACTGAGCAAGCGCTCTACCGGCCACCCTCTTCTTATGTAACAAACCGAGTCAAACCATTTCTTAGCTTGCCGCGCGCGTGCTGAAGGCCAGATCGTCTGTTGCATACATTGCCCAGCTTTTAATAGAAGGCCCGTGAATTTTTCAACAGCCGAGTCAATATCACATTCAACAACATTCCTACTGTCATTTAGAATCATCGTAGCTTCTTCTGATCTTAGGAAATCCAAAAAGATATTAGCTTTGGTTCCATCCCACTTTATTTTTTGAAAAGGCTCTCGATTAATTTCTGCATTCGGTTTCTCATTATATTTAGTATTTAGATATAGCACGACAGGCATATGCGGGGATTCAACCCTATTTTCGACGTTAAATCGAATAACTTCTGACAGTAAATCCACAGAGCACACAACAAAATCAATCACGCTATTTCCGCGTTCAGATAAAAAAGTAAAATGACCTTTTTTGT
>JADBJO010007255.1:44912-49912 GCA_016801955.1 Conus betulinus
AGAAAAATGCTGGTGTTTCATGTCATAGTATGTTTGTTGAATTTTCAAAAAAAGAAACACACACACACACACACACACACACACACACACACACACACACACACACACACACACACACACACACACACACACACACACACACACACCAAAGGTTCCACCTAAGATGCCAAAGAAAATTAGGGAGCAACAAAATAAGCTACACCACAAGCAGCGTCATCACACATCTCTTTGGGACAACATTTCAAGATGGTCGCTCTTTTAGTCGTTCATTGTTTAGGTAAGCAAGAAGAAAATTCTGAAAACGTAGCTCTTTCATCTTCAGTCTTTTTTCGTATATAATGTTAAGAGTGTAGAGGAAAAGATTGAGAGCTGAATTGAGTGGTAAAACAAAAATAGCCATGGCAACATTGATCTCTCCTGGAATGATGACACCACTGACTGACAACACACCACATAAACCGATAGGAAACCAGCACAGAAAGTCTGACATTGCAATGAGCAAAAGGCGTCTGGCGATAATGACTTCCTTTGACTTCACACTCACAGTACTTTTGATCCTGGTCTCTGTTCCATGGTCAGACACAAGCATTAGCTCTTACTGACCAGTAAATCAGACACTGTCCCACAGCTATCAACAGAAAGAGGACCAAGTTGCAGATGATCATGATGCTGAAGGAGTAACTGTGACCAGCAAAGTCTGCTCTGGTAACAGGCAACGGAATACAAATACCCTTCTGATGATAGAACTCCCAGTGTGACGTTGCAGGAAGCAGAGGTACAGTCGCCAAGACAAGTCCTACCATCCATGTGATAATACAGGCTATGTGAGCTGATCTGGCTCCGAATCGAACCTGACTGAATGGGAGTCGGATCACGAGAAATCGATCTAACGTAATCAAACAGATGAGCAAAGCCGACACCTCAGAAGAAAGAAAAGCTGAAAATCCGACAACGCTGCAAACTTCACTCTTCTTCCACTCAGTTTCTCTCCAGACGTACACCCCAGAAAAAAAACTTATCAGCAACTCCTATGCAGGATAAATACACTCCCATCAGACAGTCAGAAATACAAAGGTGAAGTATAAAGACAGCAAAGCCCACTTTGATCCCATCTGACAAAAAACACAATCGATAAATTAAAGTACATAAGTTTCCACAAACAGCAAGCACAGCAGATGCTCCAAGGGCCAGACGGTAAATGTTTGATTTAACAAATTTTCGCAAGAGGAAAGTTCGTCAGAGGGGGATGAACATTCACCAGTGAACGTGTCTGGTAACACAGCTGAACAACACAGTTTGGTGTTGTCTGCAAACACGAGGGTCAAACGTTTCATATCTTTCATGAAGTCTGGAGTGAAATCAAGAACAGGACACCCCTGCATGTCTAGAACACGCAGATTGGGAAACAAGTGTTTTTGCCCAAAGAGATTTTATTTCATTTTGAGATAAATCCAAAGCTTCTAGTTTGGTAGCATCAGCGACAAGTCATCTAGCCTAAGAGAATGGAGTTTCACTCTGGAAAAATTAAAAACTCTCAAAGAATGCAACTGATGCCTTCTTCTCAGATCAAACATACTTTGGGAGATAGGATTACCTGCCAGATTCAGTCGTTGAAGATAAGGCGTTCTCACAAAAAATCTGAAACTGACATGGATGATCAGATTGCCACTTAAATCCAAGCTGTGAAGATTGGGCAGTTCAAACACAGAACATTGCTCCAACGGCAGCCCCCAGCACCCAGATGGACCAACATGACATGGTCTGTAACATCCGCCTGCTGTAGCCCGCTCTCCTTGGCGTCCAGGTAGCGCAGAAGTGGGAAAGAACTGGTGTGGAAAGCGTGTCTACAGATGAAGGTCAGACCATAACACGTACATGACTCAGGACACGTCATGTCACACATCAGTTCATCATCATGCTGTGGACATTGTGGCACACTGTCACATAAATGATGAACGTGCACACATGTTGTGCGGTCACTACCACGACATCGGTAGAATTCTGGGCACGTGTAAGAACCACACATTTCTTCGTCCTCATGATTTGGACAATCGTTGACGTCATTACACCTGACGTAGACAGGTAGACAGTAATCACCACCGTGACACTGAAAGTGGGTTTCTGGACAGTGAGTCATGTTTCCAGGGAATCGAGGTGAATGCTCCAGGTTTGTCAAAATTCACCAGAACTGGTGGTTTACTGGTAGATAATGTACTCAGTATCTTACTATACCATTCACAGCCTGTTTCATCCATGCCTGTCTTGCAGTCTTCATAACCATCACATAGGTGATAAAAGTCCACACACTGAGCGAATGTATTATGAACACACACACACACACACACACACACACACACACACACACACACACACACACACACACACACACACAGAGAGAGAGAGAGAGAGAGAGAGAGAGAGAGAGAGAGAGAGAGAGAGAGAGAGAGAGAGAGAGAGAGATTCCTTGTACGTGAAGTATACACAGCAAACAACCTAGATTTCCATGAAGTCGCATGTCTATAAATGCGCCTTTCCGGATTCCAGGCACTTTACATTTGTATATCTTGATCATGTCAAAACAAACATCAACACAAACACAATCCAAAGTATTACTTACTTAGTATACAATACCGAGTACACAGGTGAATGAGTTATGTGAAGAGATGGGAGAGAAGTGGTCTGTCACACACTGACTTCAGACACAACACCAGAGAAGTGAATGTGTATGTTAAAATGAAGTGGGAGAAAAGAACGACGGTTTCTAGTGGCAACCAAGATCCGACCAAAGGATCTGACCTTAGAGAAAGATTGATCGTGTACTTTGCATTCTCAGTAAGTTTCTTGCTTCCACACTGCTATCACTTATAAAATGAAGGAGAGGGCACTGGGTTCTGGGGGGCAGGGGGTGGATCGTGGGGTGGGACGAAGAGTAGAGAGAGGTTGGTCAGTACTGGGGTAGAGACAAATGAATAGAGGCAGGTGGCCACTGCACACAGTGGTATACAGAAATAAGACATAATCAAAATAAAGTTAAAAACAAGAGAGAGACAGAGACAGAGACAGACCAACAGACAGGCAGACAGACAGACAGACAGACAGACAGACAGACAAAAAGACAGACAGACAGACAGACAGACAGACAGACAGACACAGATAAGAGTATTTTCTGTTGCAATTGACTCCATAAAATTATGAATTATTGGACAATGGAAAACAACACCCAGCTACCCCCATCCTGCCCACCCGAGTACTGTATAAAGATTCAATCATTCAAGTATTTGTCTTTCCTTATTGTGGAAACACAAATAAGTCGGCAATTGCACGAGTTGTACAGTTACCGTAGCTCAGAGAGAACACACCTGCTGCTGTCCACAGTGCATTTCAGTTTGCTGGCACGCTGGGTGCTCACAGAAGTCTTCATCACTTCCACGAGGACAGTCCTCTCTAAAGTCACACAGCAGACTGTAGGGGACGAATTCCCCAGTCACAGCACAGGAGAAATAGGGCTGTGCCACTTCCCCAGGCATATCACACTTCACACTGTACCATTCTTCAGTCATGTCCAGTCTTCTGCAGACACTTTGCATGTCACAGGCCAGCATGGTGTGTATCACGTGCTGCAAAGGACATGTCACGATTGAGACAGGTGACAGTGTGGTCATGTTGGATACAGGAAGAGTGGATGTGCCAGACTGTTTTAGTGAAGATTTCGCACAGAAAAAAATAGCTGAAGAGCGTTTCCTTGAACATTCTCTAAAGAAGAATCTTAACAGGCTTTGAGAGTAAGATACACATCCACATACATCAACACTTTCTGGCAGAACGTCAGATACAGAGTGCCAGTAGTAAGCAACAGATCCTGAGTCCCAATACCACGTGTTAGTGTACCTGAAATTAAACATCTCAAGTATTTTAAGAGAATAAGAATACTTTTCAAATATATGGCCTAATTCTGCAAGTGAAAATTACATCTGCTTGACGTTCCCATGCAGCCTAAACACTGAAGCCTCCCTCTCCCCTATCTCTCTCTCTCTCTCTCTCTCTCTCTCTCTCTCTCTCTCTCTCTCTCTCTCTGTCTGTCTGTCTGTCTGTCTGTCTGTCTGTCTGTCTGTCTGTCTGTCTGTGTCTGTCTGTCTGTGTCTGTGTCTGTGTCTGTGTGTGTCTCTCTGTATCTGTGTGTGTCTCTCTCTGCCTCTCTCTCTCTCTTCTCTCTCTCTCTCTCTCTCTCTCTCTCTCTCTCTCTCTCTCTCTCTCTCTCTCTCTCTCTCTCTCCTCTCTCTGTCTGTCTCTCTCTGTCTGTGTCTCTCTGTCCTCTGTGTCTCTGTGTCTCTCTCTCTCTCTCTCTCTCTCTCTCTCTCCTCTCTCTCTCCCTCTCTCTCTCTCCTCTCTCTCTCTCTCTCTCTCTCTCTCTCTCTCTCTCTCTCTCTCTCTCTCTCTCTGTGGGGGGGGGGGGGAGGGGATGTGTGTGTGTGTGTGTGTGTGTGTGTGTGTGTGGGGGGGGGGGGGGGGGTTATGTGTGCATGCATGTCTTTAGGCCCAGATTTGTTTTCTGTGTTTTGATATGTGTTCATTACCTTATGTATGAGATGTTACCTTTTGATGATTGAGGCTTTGTTGTACTTCACCTTGCTTTATTGCTACATTTTATTGCAATTTTTTATGTGTGTGAATGTGTGTGTTGTGTGTGTGAGCGCGCGCGCGCGCGCGCGCGCGCGCGCGCGCGCGTGTGTGTGTGTGTGTGCATTTTCTTAGGCATGAGTTTTTGGCGGTTTGATTTGCGTTCCCTAATTTGTCTATAAGATTCTGTGATGACTGATGCTTTGTTTTACTTCACTTTCATTGCCAGTGTATAGAAGAGCTTACTGACTGAAGAAGTCCCAATGGGGCAAACATTTGCAAATAAACGTTTGACATGCAGGAATGTTAGGAAGTAGGAGAGCATTTTTGTACATGTTTGTGGCTGCAAACGTTGTCTCTCCAGACTATTACCTTGGTGGAGC
>JADBJO010007255.1:54912-65539 GCA_016801955.1 Conus betulinus
GAAGTGAGGATCAGCTGTTTCCGTTGTTTAAGAGAATAGGAGAACTGACGCAAAAGCAGACTTCGAATGTACAATGTAAAAATAAAATAACCAATCAATCAATCGATTTTTATGAGCTGGCACTCAGGGATTCGCTACCTTTCCATCTACGTCAAGCTCTTTCCTTCCGACTTTCAAGTCTACACTTATAACTTATTGTTGAAACGCCAGTTGCAGAACACCACTTAAAAAAAAATACAAAACTACTTCACTTAGACACTTTGGTCGTGTACGTATGAGCTGTTCACCGTGTTATATATTGTAAGTCTTTATGTACACGACATTGTGTCCCAGTGTGTGTGTGTGTGTGTGTGTGTGTGTGTGTGTGTGTGTGTTTTTAGATGTACATTTGTTAAATCTTTGTAAAGCGCCCTGTTGCGTACGTTGTTAGGATGGGCGCTACAGAAATTATTATTATTATTATTATTATTATTATTGTTGTTGTTGTTGCTGTTGTTGTTATCATTATTTATTATTATTATTATTATTATTGTTATTATTATTACTACTGTTATCCAATCAATCAATGAAGATACAAATTTTTACAACCTTCCGTTTAGTAAGTACCCCATTACCTTTATTCTTTTTAATGCAGTGAGCGTCATGGAAATGAAAACACAAACAAACAAACAAATACGTAGGCAAAGAAGCAAAGAAAACCAACATCGAATTTTGAGAAGCTGTGTCGCAGTCGCCGTTCGAGTAGCCTTTACACCGATCCAGGTACGCGCTGAGTAGTGCCAACCAAGCGCACCAAAATAAGCGTATTGGAGAAGATCGTTTACAACGACCCATTCCTGATACGTCTCCAAACTGACGAGCAGAGAACCACGTCTACAGAATATTTTATTTGACAGGCCACAGGCCCATATCAAAGTGAGTGAATGTCAAAATAAATCGGTACAAGCCACTCGTAACGAAAACTGAGCTGAATGGTGTTCAAAGTTAACAAAGAAGACATTCATGGAGCGACTTAATTACTCCGTTCCCTAACAGCCATTGCTCTATAAATGAAATCCCCAGCACTCGTAATAGTAGTCTCAATAGAACAGGCTAGCAACATGGACATTTTGATAGAGAAGGGTGTTTGTAATATTTAGCTGGAATCAACTCGAGGCGCAACTTCTCGTACAAAGGACAAACCAGTAGAAAATGAGCTCAGTTTCCGGTGCTTTCTTACAGTGAGGACAGAAAATATCATGGTTTCTATTGCGGTTAGTATATCGTAAAAAGTGGCATCGTAAAGGCGACATTCCTAACCGAAACCTTGAAAGTAACCTGCGGATGTTAACATGTTTAATTACACAGAGGTAGGGACTTCGAACAAGAGACTGGTTATATATCCGAGAAACATCGTACAACTCATGCGATTCAATAGCTGAATGCCAGTCTTGGATGTAACAATCACTTAAACGTTTCTTGAATTCTACAATAAAAGCTTTCACATTACCAACACTTTGCATTTCCCATACGATTCCAAACCCGAATCTATAAAGAACATAGCAAACATTAGCCGTCAGGTAATATAATTTTGATTCTGCAGTTGCAAAAACATATCATAGGCTTGCTTCGGGAGTCTGTATTATGCATACAAGCAACACGAAGCCAAAATCTGATGCATTTTGCATAAGTATTAACATAAAGAGGGTATCTTCCAGATTCGCCGCACACTAAGTACCTAGGAGCTTTTGGACTTACACCAAGAAATCTTTTAACAGCAGCTAAGTGCACCATTTGATTTGTTCCTGGTTAGATGACAGTCCCCAGATCTCTGCTCTATGAGTTAAGATAGGTTGTATTTGGCAATCAAATAGCTTAAAGAAAATATCAGGAGAATGTTCACCTATTGACCATAGCATTCTTTGCTCTGTTTGCTAGGTCACACATAGTTGGTTGGAAAGATAATCTTGTAGTCAGTATTATACCAAAATACTTATACATGTTAACAGTGGAAAGTTCAGCATTACCAAAAGTCCAATTTTCATTCGAAGCAAGGTAACCCCCATTCCTGAATACAACAATATTTGACTTTTCCAGATTCACAAGTAAATCATAACGTTTTGAAGTATTATACAAGACATTCAGTTGGGTTTGTAAACCAATAACAGTATCAGAAAATAATGCAGCAGCAGCAGCAAATAACAGAATCAAAAGTTCAATTAGGTCTGGAGAAAGCTGAATGTCTGCCAAAAGTTAATATCTTTAGTTAGTTCATTGATGAACAGTACAAAAAAAAGCACAGGTAAAACACCCCTCACCTTGTTTTAGGCCCCGTAGGCATAGAAAATTATCAGTAAGGTCACCACTAGTTCGAACACAAGTCTTCACAACATCATACACACACTTTGCAATGCTTTCAAGAATTTTCCATTAAGACCATTAACAGAGAGAACCTTCCACAATTTATCCCTACTTACCAGGTCAAAAGCTTTCTAAAGTCTATAAATGCGACATGGAGCTTCCTGAGTCTTCACAACTGCTTCTGAATCATTGCCAGTAAAGTGAAAATGTGATCTGTTGTACATCGTTTGTCACGAAAACCAGCTTGTTCCTCCTCAAGAATATTGTACATTTCAATCCATTGTGTTAACCTTCCGTTGAGAACAGAACTATATAATTTACTACAAATGTTCAACAAAGAGATTCCACGGTAGTTATCTGGACAATGTATATCACCCTTCTTAAATAGTGGTTGCAAGATAGAGACTGACCAGTCTTCCGCAAAAGTTCTTATGGGACATAAGGGAATTTGTGGCGGAGTGTGATTATTCCGGTATTTTCCGGCAAGACAGAAGTCTTAACGCATGTCAGGCATGCGCAAAAACACTTCCCTTTTTTTCGACGTATGTCAGGCATGCGTAAAAGCACTTCCTTTTTCGAGAGTAACATGCTAGCAGTGAAGATGCACTCTCGGCTCCACGAAAAAATTCAAGGTAAGTCTTGTGCTCTGTCTCGCCTGTACTTTGCCTTTGTGTAAAGATTGCTTGTGTTCGCATTCTTGACTCATTCACTTGTGGCTTGCGCTAAACCCTTATTACATTTGCCGTGTAAGGCTATCGGTGGGCTAGTATTTCTAGCATTTGACTGATTTTGGCGATCGTCGTCGTCCCGGTTCGTGGTTATCCGCGTAACCCGGTTCGTCGTTATCGGCGTTTTACCCCACGCCAGGTTGTTTGGTTCGGCCTTTCTAGACCTCGCGCGCCTCTCCTTAAGGCCCTCCTGCTCTTTAATTTCCAGTCACGCCACTACTTGTGCGACGCTCACGCCACTACTTGTGCGACGACCGCGTGGCCAGTCTCGGCCGCCATCTTCTTGCGCCGGTCGGGCTTTCTCACGTTGGCTCATCTTAATAAATCCACTGTGCTACACGTGGTTTGGGCTACTACATTTCTCGTTTTCCTCTTATTTGCTCATCATTTATCGCATCATTTATCGTTCGTCAACGTGTGCATAGCTATCACGATCTACCTTCGCGATCGCATTTGTACTTCGTTCACGCAGCGTTACTCAGCACTTTTCGGTGACGGTGCTGTGGACCGGTGATCGAGTTTCCCCCCATTTCTTGATCGGATCACCAGGCACATCACACGCGCGAGTCTTCGCTCACCTACCTCTTGCGCGCGTTATTATATATAACTGTGCTGTGTTTATTATATCACTGTACTAGTATATTTAGCATGTATATTTATACCTCTACGCGCGGCCGATCGACTTTACTTATCCCTTGCTAGATCGACCGTCGTGTCTCTCCCTTTGCGATCGTGTGCTCCGGTTAAAACACACACACACACAAACACACACACCACACACACACACACACACACACACACACACACACACACACACACACACACTCACACACACACACTAACTCTCGTCACATCGACGTGGGGGGCTCGTCCGGGATTGTAAAATACACTTTGGATTGTTAAATACAATTCACTCAAAATTTTATTTGCTTTGGCTAGTCCAAAAATTTGGACAAAGAGCAGAATTAAGAGCAAATAGGCTGATTGAGTGGAGTCCAGGAGGGAAATCTTTTTTGTTTGTTGTGTGAACGATTATCTCACACAGCAAATAATAAGAGTGTGTGTGGTTGATGTTATAATCAATTCATTTTAACATCGTGTGATTCTTTGCTTTTGTTGTACTTAGTGGATATTTGATGGCTAAGAATTGTATAACACCCATCCAAATTCCAGCAATGTCATTTTCTTTGGATCCATTGAATGAGAAGTATTGACGCAAACTTGGACCGGTTTGAAAGATTGGCAAATGAATTCGGTCTAGACCCAGAAAAGCGTAACATCAAATTAGCACAAGGTCTTAGAGGTGTTGCTTATGATGTGTGCATGGTTCCACCCACCACAAACGGAAACCAACCCAATCCCACCACACTTAGAAAAGTGCGACAGTAGAGTCCTACCAAGCCCAGTCAAGCATGAAATGTTAGAACGCTACCTAATAGGGTATGACAGGGAATTAGCAGTATTCCTTAGCGAAGGTTTCAGATGGGGCTTCCGAGTCGGTTACAAGGGCTCTTTAACCCATAAGGAAGCCCCTACCAACCGGGCCCCACCCACCCCCCACCCCCCCCAACACCCCCCCACCCCCACCCACCCCACCCCCCTACTTCGGGGCTCCATCTTCTTTAAGGCCTTAAAAAAAAAAAAAAATTCCGTGCCTTTTACAACTGTCATGGCAGAATGTTGCTTTTGATTTTGGTTGTCTTTTACCATGTTCATCAGCAGTCGTTACTTCACTAAAGATTACCACTAAAGATTGCCAGGAGTAGCTATTTGAGGTCCCTCCTGTTTGTTCGTTGACTTGTTTCTGTTACAATGCAGCTCTTCAGCTGTGACGGTGCATGTTTTCGCTGCGACGCGCCATAATATCAGCCATAACTAGGACTATTGGCCCTCAATGCAGCTACAACAACCTCAACTTTGGACATTTCATAGCAATGCGACTACATTAGCCGTAACTATGTTTTGCATGTTTCATAGCAACGCGACTACATTAACCGTAACTATGTTGTCTTGCATGTCTCTCATCATTTCTACCACTTGTTTTCCACAATGCAGCTACATTAGCCGTGACTCGACATGTTCTTCATCAGCTGTGACTCGCATGTTTCTTATCCAATGTGGCTACTTTAGCCGTGACAATGTTTTCTGATCTTGTATGCTTCTCAGCGATGAGGCTCTATTAGCCGTGACCAATGTTTTCTACTCAATGCAGCTACATCAGCTATGATCTTGCATGTCTCTCAGCAATGCGGCCCTATTAGCCGTGCCCTATGATTTCTACTCGATGCAGCGACATCAGCTGTGATCTTGCATGTTTCTCGGCAATGCGGCGCTATTAGCCCGTGCCTTCTATGTTCTACTCAATGCAGCTACATCAGCTGTAATCTTGCATGTTCCTCAGCAATGCGGCTATATTAGCCGTGACCTATGTTTCCTACTCAATGCAGCTACATCAGCTGTGCTCTTGCATGTTTCTCAGCAATGCGGCTCCATTAGCCGTGACCCATGTTTTCTATTCAATGCAGCTACATCAGCTGTGCTCTTGCATGTTTTTCTCAGCAATGCGGCTCCATTCGCCGTGACCCGTTTTCTATTCAATGCAGCTACATCAGCTGTGCTCTTGCATGTTTATATCAGCAATGCGGCTATATTAGTCGTGACCTATGTTTTCAACTCGATGCAGCTACATCAGCTATGATCTTGCATGTTTTACCAGCAATGCGGCTATATTAGTCGTGACCTATGTTTTCAACTCAATGCAGCTACATCAGCTATGATCTTGCATGTTTACCAGCAATGCGGCTATATTAATCGTGACCTATGTTTTCTATTCAATGCAGCTACATCAGCTGTGCTCTTGCATGTTTCTCAGCAATGCGGCTCCATTTGCCGTGACCTATGTTTTCCATTCAATGCAGCTACATCAGCTGTGCCTTGCATGTTTATCAGCAATGCGGCTGTATATTAGTCGTGACCTATGTTTTCCACTCAATTCAGCTACATCAGCTGTGATCTTGCTGTGATCTTGCATGTTTATCAGCAATGCGGCTATATTAATGGTGACCTATGTTTGCTGTGATCTTGCATGTTTATCAGCAATGCGGCTATATTAATTGTGACCTATGTTTTCTGTGATCTTGCATGTTCATCAGCAACGCGGCTGTATTAATTGTGACCTATGTTTGCTGTGATCTTGCATGTTTATCAGCAACGCGGCTATATTAATGGTGACCTATGTTTGCTGTGATCTTGCATGTTCATCAGCAACGCGGCTATATTAATTGTGACCTATGTTTGCTGTGATCTTGCATGTTCATCAGCAACGCGGCTAAATTAATTGTGACCTATGTTTGCTGTGATCTTGCATGTTCATCACCAATGCGGCTATATTAATTGTGACCTATGTTTGATGTGATCTTGCATGTTCATCAGCAATGCGGCTATATTAATTGTGACCTATGTTTTCTGTGATCTTGCATGTTCATCAGCAATGCGGCTATATTAAATGTGACCTATGTTTTCCACTCAATGCAGCTACATCTGCTGTGATCTGCATGTGTCTCAGCAATGCAGCAGCCATATTAGCCATGATCCAGGTTTTCTACTCAAGGCATGACTTTTTTTTCCGCAAGGCAGCTACATCAGCGGGTGAAAATACACATTTTTTTGCAGCAATGCAGTTACATCAACCGTGACTGTCTCAACAATTTCTCTTCTGTGTGTACACATCAGCTGTGTTTGACAGGTTTACATATATATATATATATGTTAATATATAACTTTGCATCTTTTTCAGCAATGTGGCCATACTAGCCGTGACACTGGTTTGCAGGTTTTCAGCAAGTCTCCCTCAACGATCTTTCCTCAGTGTGGCTACATCAGTTGTCTTCGCATGTTTATATATGTAACTTTGCATGTTGCATTTTTTCCAGCAAGGCGGCCACATGTTTTTTATATATATATATATATATATATATATATATATATATATATATATATATATATATATATTTATATATAACTTTGCTGGTTTCCCAGCAATGCGGCTACGTGAGCCGTGGCTATGTCTTGCGAGCTTTTCTCAGAAAATCTTCCTCAATGCAGCCACCCAGGATGTGTTCATGCAGGTTTTCTCACCAATTCGGCTATTTCAGCGGTGATTATGACCAGCTGTATAAACTGCATGCTCCTCAACAGTGCGGCTACATTACCCGTGACTAGGGTTACAGGCTTCTCAGCAATTTTTCAGCAGTGCGGCTGTATCAGTTGTGTGTTTGCATGTTCTTTCGGCAATGTGATGATGTTAGCCACGACTAGGACTGTTTCTCCACAATTCAGCGACATTAGTTGTGACTGTTGGCCAGTACGCGTGCAGTTCTGACCCGTGTTGATTGATCCCATTCCATTCCACCTACACAGGGCAATAGAAGTACACACACGGTAAGCCCCTTTTCGTGTCCGAAGATTGGGTATTTTACAGATGCCAAAGACAAGACCGCAGCGACGCCGAAGGCCTGCGCTGAAAGCGAGTGAGGCAGCACATCGACGATGGCCCGACCCGGCACAACAGGTGGCAGCCACACCACGACGACCTTCACGGTACCTCCAGCGCAACAAGCCGCGGACTGGCAGACCAGCATCGTGGGCCCAGTCCAGGACGCACTAAAAGGTAGAGGAATTCAGAAGGCTGGCACCCTCCGCCAACAAGCTTCCCACGCCAGTGCCGCCACTGCCCGAGTTGCCGCGCACATAGGGACAGCTCAAGATCTATTAAAACATCCCTCGCACCATCAACCCAGAATGCATACAGGCGTAGCTGGGACCGGTTTTTAGATTTCGCTACAGAATCGCGGTTATCCGCTAGTCTCCCCTTAAAAGCAGGTACAGTCGCGCTATTCATTGCAGACCTAGTAGTAAAAAAAAAAAAAAAAAAAAAGTTTCAAACCGGCAACTGTGTCGGCACACATCTCGGCAATCAGTACTTACACAAGATCTTTTCATACATAAGATGATCGCTTCATATCACAAGCGGCAGCCATCATACGACACAAGGCTACCACTCGATAAAGGTATGCTAAAGGACTTAGTTTCCGCCCTGCGTCACACATCCCCAACATGAAAGAGTGCATCCTATTCCAAACTATGTACCTACTAGCTTTCATGCCTTCCTACGCATTGGCGAAATAACGGTACACTCGGCTACAGACAAAAACCCCAACCTTCTTGGGGTACATCAGGTCACAATTAAGCAGTCGCATATGACAGTGACATTTCTTCATTACAAACACAGTCAAGGTCGGACCTTCTCTTTAGACATACAAAAGGGGACAGAAGGGGAATGTCCTATGCAGGCCATGAAAGATTATTTAGCAGACAGGGGCCTCGCACCTGGACCCCTATTCCTCAAGGCCCCAGGAGTCCCCGTCACCAGATCAGTATTTAACACCCAGCTGCGCCTCACACTGGCGTTTTGCCGCTACCCAGCAGCACAATTCACATCACATAGCTTTAGGATAGGAGCAGCAACAGCAGCGGCAGCTCGGGGCATGTCAGACACAGATAAGGCAACTAGGGAGATGGAAGTCGGACGCATTCAAAAGATACATTGGGAACAGTAGCTGTTCTTCATCACATTACATACTAGGACAGCCTTGCTCTTACCCACACGTGTTTCAGTCAGTGACCCGATCGAGAGTGAAGATACTGCCTCCTCGTTCTTGGTTTCTATTGGTTACAGGTCCTGGGGGCTCCCGGACCTGCGGATGCTAACAGACAAAACCGGCGGACAAGGGCGCAGCAAAGGCAACAAGAAGGACGGGCAACCCCCACAAGACATTATGTATGTGTACACTTTGCTTGTGTACAAAGGAGCTGTTCACTGGTTACATAGTATAATCTTGTGTGCAACAGTATGTTCCAGGCGCGTGTGCGCGCGGAGGATGTGTGCGTGCGCGCGAACGGCGGTGCGCGGGCACGCGCGTGTGGGTGTAGCTATGTTGATGACCTATGAACGCAATATTTGGTGCGTGTGTGTTTTCTGCATATATTATAAGATGTTGAATTGTTAAAGCTTGTAAAGCGCCCAGCAGCCTACGTTGTTAGGTTGGGTGCTATAGTAATTGTTATTATTTTCATTATGATTTCGTAATCCTCAGACAGTCAACGCGCTTAGGTCCACTACCTTTCAGTTATGACTCGGGGGTCAACACTTCATGCCCAAAAAATGAGCAAGAAGTGTCTCATGGCGCTTTCCCCCTTCAGTCAAACTCAAAGTTCAGATCCCAGGGGAATTGATGTTTTTAACCCCTTCAGCAGTGTTGGAAAGAAATCGGCGCAAAGCGCTGGTCAGAAATCGAAAGAAATACTGGATTATTAGCCGTTACCTGGCAAACAAATGGTATTGTCCTTATGAAACTGTTGTGACTTAAATGTTGAATCCAGTTACTGGGCAAACAAATATATTGTCCTTTTGAAGCTATTGGAGAGTTTAATCGTCGAATTTCAATACCTGACAAACAAAAGGTATTGTACATTTGAAGCTAAGGTTGAATTTATTCGTTGAATTCCTCACTTGCAGAAAACAAAGTGATCAAAGAAAAACACTTAAAGTAATGGGACGTAAAGTTACGAAATTACAAGAGAGAAAAGGAATTCTGAGGTTTACAGGTTCATATTATATGTACCTGTTCATATACCCACCGGGTATAATGCTTGTATATGAAAAAAGTGACACATTATAATTTCACTCCTCATGGAGTGGACCTAAGCGCATACAATATCTTTGTGTCATATGTTGCATGTATGTGAGAAAAGCGTGAAAGAGAAAGCATGTTGATTAGGTGGTGAGTGAAGATGGGTGAGAAGATGAAAGAGAACAGTTATCAATTGCCATGGGACCTAACAAGAAGCATCAGCCACAAAAGTTCTTATGGGACATAAGGGAATTTGTGGCGGAGTGCGATTATTCCGGTATTTTCCGGCAAGACAGAAGTCTTAACGCATGTCAGGCATGCGCAAAAACACTTCCCTTTTCGACGTATGTCAGGCATGCGTAAAAGCACTTCCCTTTTTCGAGTAACATGCTAGCAGTGAAGACGCACTCTCTGCTCCACGAAAAAAATTCCCACCCTCCCCCCTTCATGCAAAGGCGCTTGGCGCTTTCCCCCTTCAGTCAAAACTCAAGTTCAGATCCCAGGGAATTGATGTTTTAACCCCTTCAGCAGTGTTGGAAAGAAATCGGCGCAAAGCGCTGGTCAGAAATCGAAAGAAATACTGGATTATTAGCCGTTACCTGGCAAACAAATGGTATTGTCCTTTATGAAACTGTTGTGACTTAAATGTTGAATCCAGTTACCGGGCAAAAAAATATATTGTCCTTTTGAAGCTATTGGAGAGTTTAATCGTCGAATTCCAATACCTGACAAACAAAAGGTTGTACATTTGAAGCTAAGGTTGAATTTATTCGTTGAATTCCTCACTTGCAGAAAAACAAAGTGATCAAAGGACCAAGCGACAATAAGTATATTTGTGTAATTAGGTGCATGTTATGTGAGGAAGCG
>JADBJO010007255.1:65878-83378 GCA_016801955.1 Conus betulinus
ACACGATAATCCATAGCAGAAGAACCGCAGATCCACAAAGGACACGATAATCCATAGCTGAAGAACCGCAGATTCACAAAGCACAGCAATCCTTAGAAGAAGAACCGCAGATTCACAAAGCACAGCAATCCATAGAAGAGGAACCGCAGATTCATAAAACACAGTAATCCACTGAAGAAGAATCGCAGATTTACAAGGCACAACAATCAATATTGAATCCCCGGAGAACACTTTTTTCAGCCCACCGACACACATGAGGTGGTACAATTAGCGCACATAAATTTTCTTGCAGGAGTTTTAAGTCTTTCTCGGCGACACAGCCTTGACAACAATTTTATAACAAATAACTTTCCTGGTACATATTTCACTGGTACCGTCATCAGAAGTATCACACATGCCGTTGGTTTCAGTACCTTTTGAGAAGGTAGCGATGGATTTGGTTGGTCCTTTGGAGGTGTCGTCTTCTGGCTTTCGGTACGTTCTGACGTTCATGCTGAAGAAGGTTTGTCGTGACTGTCCCAAGCAGTGGGATCGGTACATTCCGGCTGTTCTGTTTGCATATCGGGAGTTGCCGAATATGACTTTAGGGTTTTCTCCTTTTGAGTTACTTTTCGGTCATTCACCCCGTGGTCCTATCGCTTTGTTAGCTGATAAGTGGACTGGCACACAGATGACTGACGATGACAAAAACGTTTACCAATATGTACATGACTTGCACAATCGGATACTGGACAGTTGTGCTCAGGCACAACAGACCGCTGACAGTCAGACCGACAAGTATAAGGTGTACGCAGACAGAAAGAGCTCTCCTCGTTCATTGAAAGTGGGTGATCAGGTTCTTGTTTTGCTCTCTGATGAACAGAATAAGTTGAAGGTTTCCTGGAAAGGTCCTTTTCTTGTGAAGGAAAAGTGTTCACCTGTCAACTATCGTATTGACATGCATGGAAAGTCCAAGGTTTTCCACATCAATATGTTGAAAGAGTATGTGGTTCGGACGAATGTTGCTGTCAATTTCGATGTTGCTCTTTGTGTTCCTCAGGGATTAGACTCTGCGTCTCTGCATTGTCTAATGAGTTACCTGTGGATTGTGTTGTTTCACTGGTGGTGTTTCGGATGCAGAGTGTTCACATTCCCCTGTTTCTCCCCCGTCGGGTGTACAGGATGTACATTGTTCCTCTGTAGGAGTTGTACAGGATGTACATTGTTCCTCTGTAGGAGTTGTACAGGATGTACATTGTTCCTCTGTAGGAGTTGTACAGGTGTGAGTGAGTGACGATGACGTTTCATTACCTACCTTGTCTGTTCAAGGCGAGACATTTCGATGTAAAGGTTGCTCCTGAGTTGTCAGACACTCAAAAGTCTCAGTTGATGAGTGTTTTGGAGGATTTTTCTGATGTCTTGACAGATACACCAGGGAAGGCTGTACAGGTAGATCCACACTGTATTAATCTGACTACTGATGTTCCTGTTAGGGTCAAGTCTTACCCTTTGCCTTTTGCAAAGAGGGAGATCATTCAGAGAGAGGTTCAGGTTATGTTGGATCTTGGAGTGATTGAACCGTCTGTATCACCGTACAGTTCTCCAGTCGTTCTGGTGGGTAAGCCTGATGGCTCAATTCGATTCTGTATCGATTATCGGGCTCTCAATAAGGTCACTGTGTTCGACTCTGAACCGATTCCAGATGTTGAGGATATTTTCTGTCGTTTGTCTGAAGGTCGGTATTTTGTCAAAGTAGACCTGCGAAGGGATACTGGCAGATACCTATGTTGCTCAGGATAAGGAAAAGACTGCGTTTCAAACTCCTTTTGGGTTGTTTCAGTGGACGAGAATGCCTTTCGGGTTGCAGAACGCACCAGCTACATTCGCAAGAATGATGCGGAAGCTGCAGTTGTATCAGTTTTCAGCTGTAAGTTTTTTTGATGACATTCTTTGCAGCTCGTCTTTGGCAGCAGTTGTTGGACTACTTACGCATGCTTTTGACCCGTCTCAGGTTGTTTGGGTTGACAGCTCGTCCGTCAAAAGTGCTGGCTGGTTTTCAGGAGTTGGAGTTTTTGGGACATATGATTTCCGTTGGTCATGTTCGTCCGGAAGTCAAGAAAGTGCAAAAGATTTTGTCTGTGGGTAAGCCAACTACGAAGAAGCAGGTTCGCTCTTTGTTGGGTCTTTTGTCCTACTATCGCAGATATGTTCCTCATTTTGCTAGTCTTACTGCACCTTTGACTGAACTGACTAAGGGAGATAAGAAGCGTCAGATTGAGTGGTCTGATGAGTGTCAAAAGTTTGGAGAAGGTTCAAGCTGTACTCAATTCATTTCCTGTGTTACTTCTTCCTAACTTGGATGAAGATTTTGTCTTACGTACAGATGCTAGCAGTAAGGGCATGGGTGCATGTTTGCTACAGGAAAAGTCAGGACTTTTACATCCAGTGCAATACGCTAGCAAAAAGTTTTCTGTGGTGCAAGAGAGATACTCGACTATTGAAAGGGAGTGTCTTGCTTTGGTCTGGGGACTGGACAAGTTTGCTAGGTTTTTATCAGGGAGACCTTTTGTTTTGCAAACTGACCACAGACCGTTGACATTTTTGAAAGCGTCAAAATAAAAAAATAATCGCCTGTTAAGATGGGCATTAAGCATTCAAGAGTACTGTTTCACTGTTGAGCCTATCTCTGGGGACATCTAATATTTTCGCAGATTTGTTGTCCAGGGGGAGTAGTGCTATACCATGTGTTTTTTATGGTCTGCTGATGCTGTATTTTGTATTTGTGATTGATCATTGCTTATTCATTCCTGTCTTGTAGCTACAGTTAGCTACAAGTTTGAGTGAGTATGGTCTACACAAGATACAAGTCTAAGAATTGTGTATATACATTATTGCTGTATCATTTTGTGGTCAAATTGTCTGTATTTTCTTACTTGCGTTCATGGGTGAAAATGATTTGGTGTAGTGTCATTGTAAATGACCATTGCAGATTGGCTGCTGTGCATGTTCATGGTCATGTAGATAATTTTGAACCATGATTGGTGATTTTAACGTGTGTCTCATGCTATTGATACACGATGGATTTCTTGAGGTTGTCTTTTGAAAGATCACTGCATATTTTGATATCTTTGTGTGGGTGCTTACTGTTTCATCTATGCATATAGTGCAGTTCTTAATGGTTTCATCTTGCATATTCTGTTGGGTTTGGCAGGAAGTGTATGGATCATGCAAGTGTTGTGCTTAAGATGTGGATTATGTATTTTGGAGATATTGAGGTGATCCATGGATAAAAAGTGTTGATTCCTTTGATGAATACTTTGTGCATTTGATATGTATATATAGTACTTCTGGTTTTGGGTTCCTCTGTGGGGTATCCTTTTGCAAGATTTCTCGGTGGAAAAATCTTACCCCGGGAGGGGGGGGTGTCATGTAATGCGGAGCGATATTTCGTATGCTACGCGATTACATGAGACAGTACAGATTAAGAAAAAAGATTATTGATTCGTGCGTTACACTATAGGTTAGTCGTGTGACACAAGGGAGCGTATTGACTGAACGTGGCCCAGGGTTTGAGTGAAATTTTAACACTGTTCACGCGATTTGAATATAAACAGGCGTTGACCTGTATCGGTGCGCACTCTGAGAATGGAACAGATGATTTAGATGAAGAAGAGGCGGACTGTGCCCATGATAAAGGCAGAGGCCTAACACATACAGAAGTATGTGAATTGTAGTTGATTGACCGGTACTCAAGCCGTAAGTATCTATTTTATATTGTGAGAATCTAGATGATTCTCCATTTTGTTTTCAACGGTTTATTGTCGAACCGAAACTATGTTTGAAAAAATTGAAGAGTTCAAAAATGTTAAAGTGTAACATGACTGCTAACTGGCTGGCAGTGTGTTTTGAACTCGTGTTTATCCGGTTTGTTATAGCTGGGCCGACTCCCCGTGCGGTAGAGGAAAGAAGAGACTGGAGATCGGGCACTAAGGTGGATGGCGGGGGGGCTGCGCGCGTTCCCGGGCCAAGCTCCGATCCGCGGGAAGATCCAGGTTGGGCAAGAGTTTGTCGCCGACCAGTAGTTGTGATATGTAATGGGCAGTATGGGATCCCCGCACAGAGGAAGCCAGTTCCGGACACCACAGAGAGAGTGTGTGTGGACACTTGCAGTGAGTAAACCTGCAAAATCAATATCGTGTGCAGAAAAAGAAGTGTGCTTGATTGGTTGCACCAGCTGAAAGAAAGACAGATAATGAAAATATATAAGCTTTGATTGATGCCAGAGTAAAGAACCCCCATGGGATTTAAAAGATTAAGGAGGGGATGAATCAAAATTGACCTTTGTTTGCGCCTTATGTGTATGGAGTGGATGCAGTTACCTGGGACGACTTTGGAAGAACGGGCGGAACCCCAGTCAGTGTCTAAGGAGCCCACCATTGCTGACATCGTGGCCTTGCTGCAGGAGATGCAGGAGACCAACAAGGCGATGAACAGTAAGTTGGACGATGTGCAGAAGGATGTGAAAACTTTGGGAGAGCAGTACTCTGCATTGCGGGAGGAAGTTCAGGGTCTCAGGGAGGAAGTGCTGGACTTACGTGCCGAGAATAGTAACTTGTGTCGTGCCAACTCTGAACTGTCCGAAAAGCTGGTGAATCTTGAACGGAAAACAGACGATCTAGAGGGACGCTCGAAACGCAGTATTTGTTGTTCTACGGTGTGAGCAAAGGTGAGAATGAGACCGGTGATGACTGCGAGCGAAAGTTGAAACAGTTGATTGCTGAGAGAATGGGTGTGGATGGGGTCGAATTTGATAGAGTACATCGATTGAATGCAAAAGATGATTCCCCCATTATTGCCTGTTGTTCTGCCTACAAGGATAAGGTCCGTATCCTCAAAGCGAAAATAAGTTAAAAGGTTCTAAGATTTTTGTCGGTGAGGACTTTACCACAAGAGTAAGAGAAATCAGGCGCAAACTGACGCCTCATCTGAAAGATGCCAGGGGCAGGGGTAAAAGAGTTGCAATGGTTTTCGACCATCTTCTCATAGATGGCCGGAAATTTGCTCTCGATGACTCTGGGCAATTGAAAGAAAAGAGATAGGTTTTTGGCCGGTCCTCTTGTCCTGCGCAACACACTTCTTTAGGGAACAATTCTGACCTGAAACCGGTAGAAACCCTAACGAATCGCGAATCCGTCATGCCTGACGGTGGTCGTTGTGCACGGGTTTTTCAGAACAATGTTGCTGAAGTGAGCGATCGTGTTGATGTGTTTTTGGGTCAGGGGCGGTTTGCTGAAAACAGGCACTTGTATTATGTTCCTGGCGGCGAAATTAAAGATGATGTCATGGACGAGAGTGTTGATGATAACACTTGTTTTGATGATAACAATACTCGTAGTACAGGTGCTCAGTTTCCCGTCAGATCTGTGTGTAAAAACGTTTTTAAATTTATCTCATGGAATGTGAATGGTTTACTCTCAAAATTTATTAATAATGATTTTGTTTCATATGCCTCTGGGTTTTGATTTTATTTGTTTTGGAGAAAACTTTTTGGAAATGTTCAGTATGGATATCTTTGTTGGATACAAATCTTTCTGTAAAGCTGCTGTCAAACTGTCAGAACAAGGGAGGCGATCTGGGGTCTTGTTTGTCTTATTAAAGAAGAATTTCTCCCTTTGTGAAGTGGATTGACGTTCGTTATTTCAATGTTTTGTGTGTTTTTGATTGATAAAAACTTTATTAGGCTCTGCTAAAAACATTGTGTTAATTTGTGCATATGTTCAGCCGGAAGGGTCCCCTTTCTATGCTCATTTTAATATTGATAATGGCATTTTCACGCTTGAAGAATGTTTGGCTGACTGTTTGTTGTCGCTTGGTGATGTCGATGTTATTGTATGTGGTGACTTAAACAGTAGAACGGGCAGTTTTTTCTCCCGATATGTATACTGACATTGTTGACTCAGCTGTTGAAACAGACAGTCATCCACCATGTAGTGATCGATGTTCACATGATACTGTTTTGAATAATTATGGCAAATTATTGTTGAATCTCTGTACTGCTTTTGACTTGTACATAATGAATGGTGTATGTCAGGGCGACCGTTATGGTTGCTATACATACTTGGCAGATAGCGGTAGCAGTGTTAATGATTATTTCTTGTTTCTAAAGATTTGTTCTCATTCTTTTCTGATTCTTGCTACATGTTTGTATCCCAAAGAATTGAATCTGATCATCTACCCCTTGAATTTCATGTCAATGTCTCCAGGGAAAAACTAATCATAAACCTGTTGAAGTTGACGTTATTGTGTTTGATAAGTTTGTTTGGAATGACAATAATGCATTAATTTACAGAAATAATTTGTGCGATACAGAAATGCTAGCTAAATTAAGACGTGCGACAGAATTAATTGATGTGGATATAAACATGGCTTTGAATTTATTTAATGATTATATTAAAGGTTGTGCAGAATTTATGAAGAAGCAGGTGCAAACAAGAAAGGGGGTGTCAAATGAAGATTGGTTTGACACTGAATGTAGGGTGATGAAAAGGAAAACACAAGCATTATTGAGAATTCTTTGCGAACTTTAAAGGACACAGATAGAAGTATTTATGTTATAGCAAGGAGAGAATATAAGAACTTTTTAAAAAGAAAGCAGAAAATATTTAATAAAACTTTGCTTGATGACATGATAAGGTCTCTCCCCTCACAGCAAGAATTCTGGAAAATGGTTAAAAGAGTTCCATTTAAAAGAAACCAGCCGAAGAACAACATCTCTCAGGAAGAAGCGTGGTTTGAACATTTTAAAAACCTACTGGAAAAAGATATTGTTGATGAGGATGTGCAGGATATGGCAAACAATGATGGAGAAAATGAATATTTTAACCGCCCTATTTCTGAAGAGGAGGTGCTGTTTGCACTGCGTAAACTTAAGAATAAAAAAAAGCTGCTGGGCCAGATCAGATTGTCGGAGAATTGTTGAAAAACGCTGGTGTCCAGATCATTGATTTTCTCTTGAAATTCTTTAATAAACTTTTTGATAATGGACTTTTCCCAGACAACTGGTCAGAGTCAATTATTTTGCCTCTGTTTAAGAAAGGTAGCATAAATAACCCTAACAATTACAGGGGCATTAGTTTTGGTTGATATCAGCAGTAAATTGTATAGTTCAATCATTAATAAAAGATTACAGGAGTGGGCGGATTTCAATAATATTACTGGAGAACATCAAGCTGGATTCAAAAAAGGATATTTCCACTATGACCATTTGTTTACCTTCTTGCCTTTGTTCAAAAACAGTTCTGTTCAAATCGTAAATTTTATGTTGCATTCATTGATTTTGAAAAAGCATTTGATTCTATTAATAGGCATTTTTTGTGGAGGGTACTGTTGAAAAATGGTGTAAAAGGAAAACTGTTTTGTAGTATTAAAGCTATGTATAAACTTGTGAAAAGTAGAGTTTAGAAACGGGTCCGAATTGACTGAATATATAAACTGTGCAGCTGGTGTAAGACAGGGCGATGCGTGTAGTCCTGTTTTTTTTTTCTTTTTCATTAATGAGCTGGCGATTGATGTTATTAATAATGGTCTTCATGGGGCAAAATTTCCAAGGGATATCTTAGAATTGTTTATTCTTTGTTAGCGGACGATGTTCTTTTAATGTCAGAAACAGTAGTGGGTCTACAGCGTCAACTGAACAATCTATGCAGGGCGGCAAACTCATTGGAACTTAAAGTGAATTTGAATAAAAGTAATATAGTTGTGTTTAGAAAGGGGGGTTATCTGGCAGCTAGAGAGAGATGGATGTTCGATGGTATTGCTATGCCTGTCTCAAATGTTTATAAATACTTGGGGATTTATTTCTCGACACGTTTGAGCTTTACCGTCGCTTGTAAAGACCTTGCTAGTAGAGCAAAAAATGCGTTGATAACTGTTATGAAAAGATGAATGCATTGAATAATAATTCTCTTGATTTATTTTTTAAAGATATTTGATTCTCAAATACAGCCCATTTTGCTGTACGGTTCTGAAATCTGGGGATTGGAGAAAGCGGTTGTACATTGTGAAGCAGTACATTTGTTTGCACTTAAAAGGTTTTTAGGTTTAGATAAAGCGCGTCTCTAATGATTTAGTCTATGGAGAAACACACCGATACCCACTGTCCATTTGTTCAGCCGTAAGGTGTGTTAGATACTGGTTAAAGCTTTTGTACATGGATGATTTTAGGTTACCACGCAAATCGTATGATATGTTGCTAGAATTGGATGCAAGGGGAAAGAAAAAACTGGGTGTCGAATGTGCGTCTGATGTTGTGTGAATATGGCTTTGGTGATGTATGGCTGAATGGGGGTTGGGGATCAGCGTTTGTTCGTGCGTTCTTTTCGTCAAAGGTTAATAGATTGTCGATGGCAGACATGGAATGATCATATTCAGACTAGTGAAAGGTATGATTTGTATAGAAACTATTCAAATGTTGGTAATATTCAATCGTATCGTATTAAGGTTTGATCTAGATATGTATTTGAAAAAAATTGATAGTTAAGTTTAGACTTGGCGTATCTGATATAAAAACTCACCAGTTAAGGTACAGGCAATGCAGAGAAAACGATTTAATTTGTCCAATGTGCATGCAGGGAGAGGAAAATGAATTGCATTTCTTGTTTTGTTGTCCCGCTTTGGCAGACATCCGCCAGAACCTTATTCCACAAAAATATTGTAGACATCCCTGCATGTTTAGATTGTGTGTTTTACTCAGCTCCAACAGTTATGCACATATGAAGAGCTTTGGTCTCTTCTTGTGTAAAGCATTTAAGGTAAGAGAAGCATTTACCTCCTAGTTGCCATTTTCGTTGTTCTCTCCTTTTGCCATCACATACAACATATACTATCGCCACTTACTGCTGGCTCGATATGAGGCATCTTGAAAATTGAATATTTTCGGCGAATGTCTGAAAAGAAGCAACATTGGAAAAGCAAGTGCACTTCATCCTCCTTATTGTGACCGCACCTTGGGCAGTCAGCACTTCGTTCTCTGGTCATAATCCAGTGTTCAGCAGCGCCTAGACCATGCACGCATAGTCGAAACTTTACCAGATCATGTCTCATCTTTTTATTCGTTATTTTAAACAGACACCTCTCTACTTCAAACGTAATTTTAAAGGAACGATACCACTCATCTTTATTATTATCTTCAATTTCCGAACGCCTGTTTTGTTTGTAACACAAAAGAAGTTTTTCCTCAAATTTTGATATAAACCCCTCCTTGGAGCCAACACATTGGCACAACCATGCTATCCAAAAGCCATTTTCTGTTCGAGTGTTCCTAACTTATGATGCCCAGTTGTATTTGCCTGCTTCTAATTGTATTAAACAGCATATCATAGGCTTGCCTACATATTCTTTTAGTTGGTAATCTTACCAGTTAAAACTAATATTTATCACATCTTACTGCTGTTCGAACGAGCAATGGATATCTTCCTGTTTGAGAGAGAGAGAGAGAGAGAGAGAGAGAGAGAGAGAGAGAGAGAGAGAGTACGACGCTTCAGTGACAGCTTGACAGCAGGTCTTCAGGGGACCATCCCTGCCCAAACCACATCCACCCACCCCCAACCCACATTCCCAACCCATACCCCAACCCACACCCCCAACTCACACCGCGACCCACATCCCCAACTCACATCCCCAACCCATACACACTCAACCTCATCCGTTGCAGACACGTGTTTCGGACCTGCTCTCTTTACATTTTCAACCTTTACCGGATGACGTTTTTCACTACACAGACCTGGTCGTGTGGGTCGCTCAAGACCCACACATGTTGTAGAGGCTTTTCCTATTGCTTACCCTTATTCAGATCGCATGGGTCTTGTAAGATCCACACCTGATAAAGGGCGGTTGAACAACTTATTCCTCACCCGATGGCATGGGTCATGTGTGACCCCGTTTAGATAATTGTATAGGTCCTGGGGGAACCGCGACTAATATTTGATTGTGCCCATAGATGAAATTTCAGTGATCAACGGCTATTAAGATCGTTGAGGAACTCCTAAGATTTCGTGAGCATAGCTCTAAACGTTCATAAGATGCGATGTTTTTATTGAGTCACTGGGTCGTGGAAGACCCAGGAAGCACGGTAAAGGTTAAGTGGACAAAGCAGTCAGGACACTGAGTTTCAGTTTCAGTCTCATCAAGGTGTGGCTGCGTGCGGACTGGTCCATATAAGCTGCGCATCATCTGCTAAGCGATGAGCCTATAGAACACAGGATTGTCAGCTGATTGACAACTAAAGACTTCAGATGACAGGATTTTAGACGAGGGTCTCATGGGACACGACAAGGCAAAGGTCTGACCTGTGCATTTTTGTCCAACACGGTGACAAGACCTTGGATAGTCTACCTACCTAGTTTTATCTGTGCCGCTATTATACTTGCATGTGTGTTTACGAACGTGTGCACGCGCATATATGTGCGTGCGTGCGTCTGCGTGTGCGTTCGTGCGTGCATGCGTAAGAGTGGTGTAGTCGTAGAGACAAAGACAGAGGTAAGAGTGGTGTAACCATAGAGACAAAGACAGAGATACGAGTGGTGTAATCCTAGAGACAAAAAGAGAGGTAAAAGTGGTGTAATCATAGAGACCAGCCGCTGTGGCGAAGTGGTTAGCGTCGCGGACTCCCGGTTGGGAGGTCGTGGGTTCGAATCCCACCAGAGTCATGTGGGTTTTTCTGCCCCGACCGGCTCCTTCCCAGAGTTGAGTTTGCTGTGGACTCAGCTGGGAAGACTGGGACCACACAGTTGAGTTTCATCCACTTAATGGATGCGCTTCTGAAAGTGTTGCTCCAATTTTCGGACCATCACTGCAGGTGCCTGCATATCTCGGGCCTGGTTGACGCTGGGATATATTATGAAAGGAAGCGTAGAGTACAGCCCTGTCATATAGCCTCAGACTGAAATGGAAATCTATAGCATCATCTTAATCATGCTCATTCTCATCTATCAACATTAAAAAAAAAAGTCTCAAATTCTGTGGCCCTTCACGCCCTGCTCTCATGGTGTCCTCATTTTCGATGTCCTCTCCACGTCTGGGGTCTTGGTTTGGTTCCGCCGATGACCCGGCATCGGCGAGTCCATTGGGGCTGTCGTTGGAGGACGTGGTGGTGCCCTCCGGAGGGAGAGGTCACTCACGCCGGCTCCGCGACCAAGCAATTATTGTCGTCAGTAGGGGGCTTAGTAGGTGGTGTCCTGCGTATGTTAGATCAGAACAGGCGCCACTGAACACCCCCGAGGTGACTTGGCAGCAGTGCAGTGTCTCCTCCGCTGGGTTGCCTCTTGACGACTTGGCATTGACTGCTCCCTGTTGATTGCCGGTGTGGGGGCTGCGGTGGGGCTGACCAGGCTGTGGCTGTGCATGGGGTGTGGGAATGAGTGGCGTGGGTGCACTGCCTCTGAGGTGGCGCAGAGGTAGGGACAGCAAAAAAGAAAAAAAAGAAAAAAAAAAAAAAAAAAAAAGACAGACAGAGGTAAGAGTGGTGTAATCATGGAGACAGAGGTAAGAGTGGTGTAACCATAGCGAAAAAGACAGAGGTAAGAATGGTGTAATCATGGAGACAAAGACAGAGATAAGAGTGGTGTAATCATAGAGGCAAACACAGAGGTAAGAGTGGTGTAATCGTAGAGGCAAACACACAGGTAAGAGTGGTGTAATCATAGAGACAAAGACAGAGGTAAGAGTGGTGTAATCATAGAGACAAACACAGAGGTAAGAGCGGTGTAATCAGACAGAGAAGCACACAGAGAAGAGGAGTGTCATCATACAAAGAAACAGAGTAAGAAACGTTGTGCATCATACAGTGGCCAGAGAGACGCATTGTGTCAGCAGACAGAGACAGCGGAAACTGAATGTCATCATGCAGAAGAGGAAAATGACATTAACACAGTACACACACACACACACACACACACACACACACACACACACACACACACACACAGAAAGAGAGAGAGAGAGGGAGAGACAGACAGCCAGGATGAGTGGGATGCGTGTACATTTTAATGCCATCTGTCTAATTAAAATCTTAAAACAATGACTGGTTTGGGAAAAGGAGCTGAAATAACTGTGTCGAGTCTTAAGCAAAAGAGCCTGAAAGAGACAGCCATATGTCCCTCCACAGTTTTTGTGCTAAATTATATGAGTAGACAGACAGATCAAGCTACGAAGTGATTCATATATAACACACAATACAAAACAGACATGTCATGTTTCACACATATGTATTTTCTAGGTGTCACATATAACTCACAGGTCAGCTAACATTGGTTGACAAGCAAAGAGAGTATCTGTTAAAAGTGAAATTTGATGGACTGCTAACCTTTACGTTATTGCTGATGAGTTAAAGTGGGGATTTAGAAACAATATAATAAAGAAAATGACGAATAACTGCTAGCACGGATTCGGCATGAGTAGTGCTATCGGCACACAGTGTGTTTCAAAATAGTATGATGACCGTTGTCGTACAGACAAATAGCAGTAGTGGTGCCAACACATATGCAATAGCACCTAGTGCTATTTGTGCATGGTGGTAACAAACACAGTGATAACAAAACGTCAACCTGCGCGAACACAGTAACATGGCGATCGTGTCGTCGGTGTTCAAATTTTCTCCATTGTATTTGGATATGTGGAACCAAACATTTCCTGCTGATTTAATTCTAACATTTAAAAAGTGCTGTGATATAATTTGGGATTTCATTTGTCAATGGGCCCACAATATACCACGGCATCTTTTAATTTCACTCCTACTTTTCTTGCACGAACACGATGTACGTTTCCATGAAAAGTGTTTATTTATCATCTGTTGCGTGGTAAAGGTCTGATCGATTTCAAAGTTTAGAGTAGAAGCCTAATTATTTACCATTATTTTTTTTTGCTTCAAAGGCTCTCGTCAAAAGGTAAATTTTTCTCCCCCGACAAATAGATGCTAGGGAGATCCTTTGTCGTTTGAGGTCATCAGTTTTCGTCTCCGTCAAACTTCGTCCGTTGTGTCCCTTACGCGTGCTTTTTTCCCTCACGCTCATTGTCTTATTTTCATTGAAAGAAACAAAACTGTGTATGCAATGCCGAACAATTGCTGTAAATCTCCTATGAGGCCGCGAAACAAAGAAACTGTAAAACTTCCCCCAGAATGCACTGTGGTTTCAGCTTCCTTGAAAACCGGTCGAGGCTGCTTGACGTCATATGGTCTGTTCAACACTCAAGGGGCTGCGACTTTCGACAGACAGACTGACGGACAGACAGACGGACACAGCGACAGAAAGAGACATGTACAGAGAGAGGGAGAGAGAAGGAGGCTAAGAGAGACACACAAACACAGAGACAGATAGGCAGACAGAGAGAGACAGAGAGACAGAAAGATACATAGCGAAACAGAGAAAGAAGTAGAGAGAGACACTTTGACACTTTGATATTTTATTGTCATTACCAATGAGGTCTTTTGACAGGGGGGAGAGGTAAACAGAACAAAAACATTTCCCTCTTCCTTTCCTGCAAACAAATAGTACACTTTCATTCCGAGTGTGTATCAAATCCAAAGTTAACAAAAACAAATAAATTCGTAACATTTCGTTATGTCCTCACCTCACGCACAGGAGTAATGCAGTAAAGTTAAACACACACACACACACACACACACACACACACACACACACACACACACACACACACACACACACACACACCTTAAGACTGACTCGACCATCCACTCAATCAAATGAAGACATTGTATTTTACCGATCTCTTCAACTTGGGAAAAAAAAAAAAAAAAAAAAGCTGACTCGACCATCCACTCAAATGAATGATGTCATTGTATTTTACTGATCTCTTCCACATGCGATGAATGATAATATTCATACAGATATCTCTTATAATGTATTATCTTAAACTTCACTATCCTTCATCTGCCTAATTTTCAATGCTTCCGCGATGAATTTCGCAACTGATTTAATTACAAGTTCATCATCTGATGATAACACGCCAGCGACATTTTGTCTTTTCGCTATATCTAGCTGGAAAAATCAACAATTTGTCCGCACTTCCTTATAAGCTGTACAGTGGAACAGAAAGTGTTCTCCGTCATCAATAATATGTCTACATGCAGGACAAGGAGATTCTGTGGATGTTTCACATTCAAACCATCTTTGTTCGCATTAAAACCTAAAGTTCTCAACCTAAATCTTGCGTAATTTATTCTGTGCCATCTATCTGTTATGACACTGAGAAACTTTTCAGGATGGAACACATTCTTAAATGAGAAAAACCAGCGATATTTTTCTTTACTTTCATATATCTGAGTGCCAATTCTGTTTAAAAGAACAAATAAGCCTGTCTTTAAATTTCGCAATGAACTGTTGCTCATTTACTACTTCCTGGGTCATCCACACTATTCCAAAACCCTGTTCTGAAAGGACTTTCTTTACTTTTATAAGCCCAGTTTTCTTTACCTTTTTCCATTTCTAAAAGCATCATATCATAGGCTTGCCTGCTGAAACGGGACTGGGGTAGCTTCAAGATCTTCAACCAGTACTTAATACATTTCACAAATGTACTTATATACAACGGGTATCTGCCATTTCTCCATATAAAACGGTGTTGGATGAATGAATAGGTACTTGAAGGAAACGCTTCATAGCATACGTATGTACTTTTTCCATCTGCAAATTTTCATGTAAGCCCCAAATTTCAGCTGCATAAGTAAGAAGAGGTTTTATCTGTGTATCAAACATTTTCCAAAATATACCACAGTCTGTACAATTGAGTTTTCTCAGGGATTTCAGAGAGGAACTAGGCCAAGTGAAAGTACAAAGTGAAGAGATAAAAAAAAGATGTGACAAACTGGAAACTGAACACAGGCAATTAAAAGAGACAGTGACTGACGTCACAACTGATATACAACACCTGTTTGCCACGACACATAACGGAAAGGAAGACGTACATAAATTAACTGAAATGATAAAGGAGGTGAAAGAAGAGGTTGAAAAACTAAAAACAGACGCCGACAGATTAGAGTCATTCTCTCGACGAGATAATCTGCGCTTTTTTCGGGATTCCCCAAAAGCAGCCCAGTGAAACTTTTGACACATGTACCAAAGCAGTTGTCGATGTTCTAAACAATACAGATGATCATAGGCGCTGGACAGTAGATGACATTGAACGAGCACACCGGATAGGCTACGCACATGAAGGTCAAACTAGACCAATAATTGTCAAATTTAGAAGGTGGACAGACAAAATGTCCTTAATTGCGAACAGAGACATTCGGCAGCAACTTTTAGACAAAGGAGTTCGAGTGGCAAACGACCTTACTAGAGCACAGGCCCAGATAGTTGCAAAAGCTAGGAGGGAAGGGAAGAAGAGAGCCTTCTTCAGAAAAGGTCGCTTGGTTATTAGCCCCCAACTCCCAGAACCCCGGTCAGGTGGTGGGAAAGAGAGGATGCACGCAGTGCTCTTACAAGTCCAACGAGCAGTCATGGGATGGCACGTGCGAGAAGTACCACAAATGTGAATAAGCAGGGTGTGTCTGTTTCAAACAAGCAGCAGATCGAGTCCCGTCCAGACCAGACCTCGATGCAGAACGAGCAGGGCGGTGTGAGCGGGTGTTCATCCCCCTCTTCACGTCACGGTGCCCGGCCCATCCAGGATCAACGACAGCGTGACGGTGGTACCACCGGTAGTCACGTCCCTCGCAATGGAACAGGGAGAGGGCGACACGAGTCAGCAAAGGCCAACCGGGATTTTCCATGTCCTGTCAGTGGTGAACATCGGGATGGCGACGCACACACACCACGCGGACGCAACCTGCCAGGCAGACAGGCAGGCATACAAACACCTGTCGGAAACAAGTCAAGCAGGTTCACAGGTTCGAGTCGAGGCAAAGGGACATGCAGTGGTGGTGTGAACGAAAAGAACCTGCGTTCAAGCGCCTCAAAAAATGAATAGGACAGGGCCGACCATCCAGCTCAGTGGAAGTTTCTTAATTACAATGTCGAGAACTTATATAGTAAGATACAGGATGCTTTTTTTCATGAATTATGTAAATACATTTGATTTTGTTACTCTCACTGAAAACGTTTCTCGACTTGTCATTTGACTATAGCAATATATTCACTGATTATATGAGAGAGAGAGAGAGAGAGAGAGAGAGAGAGAGAGAGAGAGAGAGAGAGAGAGAGACATATAAGAATATAAGCATATCGATAGAATGACAAGAGGGCAGGAGGTAGTAGGAAACACACACACACACACACACACACACACACACACACACACACACACACACACACACATACACACACACGCACGCACGCACGCACACACGCGCGCGCGCACACACACACACACACACACACACACACACACACACACACACACACACACGTACTCACATAAGACATATTTACTAAACAAAATAGCATACACGTGCATTTCAAGTACAAATACACTTTCTAAATAGATCTAGATGCAAAGTGAGACGACTGCAGGCGGAAATCTATACAAATCTTAAATAAATGTTAGCGAGCCGGCCAGAGAAACGTGAACAAATGAGTCACAAGACAAAACACAACACGTTTTCGACCTCTTATGTCTTCTTCAGGTGAGAAACAGACAAATAAAATAACGAAAATTCACTTAGTTTTGATCGCTTCAGATCGCTTCAGAGTTCTGCGCTTCTTCCTTGCGCTGAATTCTGAAACGATCTGAAGCGATCAAAGCTTAGTGAATTTCGTTATTTTATTCGTCTGTTTCTCATCTGAAGAAGACCTAAGAGGTCGAAACGCGTTGTCTTTTATCTTGTGACTCTTTTGTCCACATTTCTCTGGGCGGTTCGCTAACATTTATTTAAGACTTTCTAAACAGTCAGGTACATATATAAGGCAAAGAAGGTGATAGTGGTTGGTGGAGGATTTGTGGCGGAATATGCAATTACTGGCACATAAGATGGGTTGAAGTAATGACGTTTGAAGGTTGATATGCATTGGCGTTGTTTGGTTGATTCAGGGAGCGAGTCGTGTGTCTGAAGTCAGTACGAATTGAGGCTTCATCCACGAAGGTTGGGTTAGCCTGGTGCTCAAGTTTATTTCTGCTGTTGAGGCAGGGGTTTGGGGTATGCCCTCGACCGACCTGTGAAGGGTTTGGCTACCTGAGTTTTTGATTGTTGGAGTTCTGATGTTCAGTGACGGGTTCTGCATCTACCCAGGGCATTGGCTATCTTACAGTGTCCCCGCGACTGAGGGTGTCGTCCAGTGTGTGTCATTCCTGTTTTGACCAAGGTTATGGCGAGTTTTCTTACTTTCTCTGCACTGCACAGTGACTCCATGAGGGTCGGTGGGGGGGGGGGGGGTTGGGGGGGGGGGGGGGGGGGGGGTCGCCTTACCTCCACTTCCACTGTTATCCTGCCCATTCCTCTGCCTGGAGTGGAGACGCACCTGGATCCGGCAGGGAGTGTTCTGGACTGAACGCCGTCTCTGTCTTCTGC
>JADBJO010007255.1:88378-105878 GCA_016801955.1 Conus betulinus
TCATCCTTCAAAGCCACAGTCCCTCACTCTCCTCCTTCAAACCCACAGTCCCTCACTCTCCTCCTTCAAAGCTCATCTAAACATTCTTTTCAAGCAGTCTTTTCCCTGACGTCCTTCTCCTTCACCTACTTGTCTGGGTGGTGGTGGTGGTGGTGGTGGTGTGTGTGTGAATGTGTGTATGTGCGAGCGTGCGTGTGTGTGTGTGTGTGTGTGTGTGAAAGATGTTATATAGGTGTATGATTTTCCGTCTTTTTTTTTTTTTTTTTTTTGTTTTAACTCTTCAAGATTTTGGAAAGCTCTATAAGATGTTGAATAACAATAATAGTAATGGTGGTGATAATTTTGATGATTATGATAATGATGATAGTAACAATATTAATAATGATAATAATCATAACAATAATGATGATGATGATGATGATGATGATGATGATGATGATGGTGATGATGATGATGATGATGATGACGGTGATGATGAAGATCATGATGATGATTGCTATCATTATCATGATCATCATAATCGCCATCACCATCATTCATGGAGAGTCAGTTGCATGTCTCCATCAGCCAAAGCACATTTGTTCTGCAAGCTGCCTTAGATGTGTCCTCAAGATGGTAGACCTCTGAATGCTCATCTGAAAGCTCATGGTTTAATTCTGCTTGTTTTATTGATGCCATTCATCTGCAGGGACAAACGATGGAAGAAGGTCTGGGAAATATTGAGACCGCCGTCAGCTTTAAGGTCCACAGGAGAAAACACACACACACACACACACACACACACACACACACACACACACACACACACACAACGTCAGTAGTACACAAACTAGCCCAATGACAAAAAATGTTATGTGTTAGCTTAGGTTCATATTAAACGACTGTCTTACAATCACCAGAAAAGGCAGCAGGGATTAAAGTAGCCTCCTTTGAATAGAAACACGAAAAGCAGCTGTCTGAATGAGACCTCTGAACGGTGATTGAATTAAGTGGAAAGAATCCCATATCTAGCGCCTGAAACGTGTGTTGATAAATGCAGGTCTTCCATTCTTTACCACTGAGCTTGACATGTGTGACTTCTTCAGCTTTGTTGCAGAGAGGTACATCAATAATTCATGTTTTTGAAATGGCAATATGAACCAGGGTAGCCACTGTCAATAAGTTATGTTATAAGCCAGTCGTGACTGACAGCACAGACTCTAAGATTCCAGGTGCGGACAACTCTGCTTTGTCTTATTACCAAACTGCACAGAAACAAATGCTGCAGTTTATTTACACAACTGAAAAGAACCGAGACCTCAACGCTGTCATGAATGAGTGCTTAGTAATGGTGGTGATAATATTCAGCACTGAGAAAGAATACAAACACGTTTTGTTTTGGTGATGCACATGGAAACGCAGACACGCCCTTTTGTGATTGTCATTGTTAATCGTTGTCTTCTCTTGAATTATATTTCTTGACTTGTCATGGGAATGTGCTGAGTTCTTGTCCATTGGATTCTAAAATGGTAGTATCACAGTATGCTAAACAAAGGGCACAGTGTCCATTTTTGCGCTGTAACTAGTCATTGCTTGTCTTTTCGAAAATAATGTATTACAATGTTCTGCATGCGTTCTTGAAACCAATATCATTATTTTGTTTTTACTTTTTATTTCCTTTTATTTCTTTTTAAATTTCATTTTACTATTTTCTTTTTACAATATATGTTTTATTTTTTAAATATGTATTTATTATGAGTATTATAAAAATGTATTTTCTAAATGTAGTTCTGTATCATCCTTTTAAATACCTTTGCCTTCATAACAGTTGTCACCAGTATCATCAGTAATACTTTTGTTAGTATTGATATTCCCATCACTGGCATTAACATCACCATCGCCACTAAGACTGTTGCCACGTAGCCACGCTGTTTAAAAATCCTCTAACCTAACTACTCTCCTTTCTCCCAAATTACAACTGCTATTGCTTTATTATCACCAACAGTAGTAGTGATCCTGTCTTCATTTATGATTTTTTTTCAATATTTTCACCTTTATTAGTAGTCCTATAAGTAATATAATTATCATCATTACTACCTCGACTCACACATAATCCCCCTTCTAACAGCGTCGTTTTCATTCAACGTCTACCTTGCGCTGAAGAGACCAGAGCTAAGTGACAAAGTCGTTCACTTTCATTGTCCTATTTGTTTGTGTCTTGCCGGAAGAAGACCTAAGTGGTCGAAACGCGTCGTGTTTTGTCTTGTGACCCGTTTGTCCACGTTTCTCTCGGCGGTTCGCTCACATTTATTCAAGATGTGTATCTCTCAGGTTAAAAAAAAATCTATCTGTGTGTGTGTGTGTGTGTGTGTGTGTGTGTGTGTGTGTGTGTGTGTGTGTGTGTGTGAGAGAGAGAGAGAGAGAGAGAGAGAGAGAGAGAGAGAGAGGAAGGGAGGGAAGGAGGGAAGGAGGGAGGGAGGGAGGAAAGGAAGGAGACAGAGAGAATGACGCAGAATGTCATTATGCTGCGCCATATGTGGATATGTATGCATGTATACGTACGTATGTACACGTATGTATGTATTGTCTATAAACACCAGTACGCCTACCATGAGACTAAGAAAAGCGACAGTTGACACAGCAAACACGCATGCATGCACACATGCACGCACGGACATATATGCGCGTGCACACATTCGTAAACACAAATACAAGTATAATAGCGGCACAGACAATACTAGGTAGGTAGGCTACCCAAGGTCTGAATTCATTAGTTAAACATCAGCGGACAATCCTGTGCTCTATATGCTCATCGCTAAGCAGATGATGCAGCAAGCAAAGCACTGTATTCCTCCTATCAATATGTGCTGTCGAAATTTGCGGCCCTTTGAGAATCAAACAGACCATGTTGTATCCAGCAAGCTCAGGAAGCTGAAACCGCAGTGAATTCTGGGTAAAGTTTGACATTTGTTTGTTTGTTGTTTTTTTGTTTTGCGCCCTCGTCATAGATTCACAGCAACTGTACGATCTCTCTCTCTCTCTCTCTCTCTCTCTCTCCTCTCTCTCTCTCTCTCTCTCTCTCTCTCTCTCTCTCGTGTGTGTGTGTGTGTGTGTGTGTGTGTGTGTGTGTGTGTGTGTGTGTGTGTGTGCGTGCGTGCGTGTGTACGTGCGTGTTTGCGTGCGTGCGTGCGTGCGTGCGTGCGCGCGCGCGCGCGCGCGCGTGTGTGTGTGTGTGTGTGTGTGTGTGTGTGTGTGTGTGTGTGTGTGTGTGATTCTGTATGTATGAGCACTAATGGCAACGATAATTGGAGATTTTAAAAAAATGGTCAATGTTTACACGTATGGAAATGGAATACGTTGTGCTGTACACGTGCCACCGATTCTGACCCCCACCAATCAAGGAAAACAACTGACAACGTTCTACTATATATCATCAACACGTGTGTTGATCTAAACGTGTAGATTTCTAATGCTTATGCAGTACCGCCAAGACGTCGTCATTTGTTTTATTTCACCAGACGTACGAAAAGTATGTCAACCCTACCCACCACCACCCTCCTCTTTCGTTTCTATTTCAACTAATTCCTGACCAATATTATTCCCGAACACTGTGATTAGTGACTTTTTCTTCACGTTAACGACCAGAACAGTCTATATACCTGGAGAACCACACACACGTACGCGCACACACACAGAGAAAGGTATCCCTCGTAAGTGCCGTAACAGGAAACCAGTTTGGAATCAGTTCTAAACTTTTTCGTAGTAATTCTGGATGAATACAAAAGAAGTGACACTCATGCTATTATCGTGCAAGCTGATGACTATAAAGGAAGCTACAGACACTCATGCTATCATCGTGCAAGCTGATGACTATAAAAGAAGCTACAGACATGCTATCATCATGTAAGCTGATCGCTTCTTTCGCTGTCAACAGAATTCTTGTGTCTGAAAGGGGTCTGTTGTTGCACTTCAGTGAATACAGCAATGGTGATCTTTGAGGTAAAGTGCTGTATTTCACCTGTGGGGTTGCCATCTGATACAGTCTATGATGAAATATATGCAAAGATGAACATGTGATTAGAGTAATGCCTAAACTAACTAGTTAACACGATGCAATTAAATAACACACTGAATCTAAAATGACGTACATAAATCACCATCAAATATTCTCCAAAAATTCTTGGTGCTAGTTTAGCTCGGTGGTGTTGAGCGTCGGACCTCTTATATATTTAATTATATCATGGTTTTTTTCTCGTTGATTAATCACTAGTTTTATTATCACTTTTCATTTCTGACAGCTGGAATGACTCTACCGCAAAAACATGTTCACAGACACAGATAAGGCACTATATTCAGCAAAACAATTTGGTGAAATTCGACTTCTCTTGTATAAGACCTGCCACATTTTCATTCTTGTTCATGGAACCCTTGGCAGCCTTAAGATCCTCATTATCATGCAACAGATGAAACCATGTGAATCCTCCTTCAACATCTACTTCACCAGTTTTGCTGTTCTGGACCTAATTGACATCTATACAAAGGAAGTCACACTGTGGACCTAATGGACCTCTACGCAAAGGTGTTGTCACTTTGGTGGCAGAGCACATTCCGTATTAGAATAGAGGATTACCCTGTTGTTTACCTCTGTCACATCCGATCATCAAAACCAATGTACACCCCATGTCCCAACACAACATATTGTTATAATTATGTGCTATCCCTGTCACATCACACAATGTAACTCTGTGGTTTACCTCAGTCACATCAGATCATCAGTACCCCCTTTGTCTCAACACATCATTATATGTCCTGTCCCTATCACATCACATGGATACACTTACTGCTTTACCTATTATTCCATCATGCTTTACCAATTTTCCATCATATGATTACAGTGTGTATTACCTTTGTCACATGACATTTAAGTACTCTTTGCATTAACTCTGTCACAGATTAGTTCCTTCTATGCATTACCTCAACTGCATCTCAACATATCACACACGCCCCACTGATAACACCTGAACACAGGCATACACATGCATATGTGTGCATCAACATGGGCACATGTACGCACACACAGCATACTCGAGCACGCATACAAGGTCTCATCAACTCACATTACATATACTATCACACACACACACACACACACACACACACACACACACACACACACACACACACGCGCGCGCGCGCGCGCGTGCGCACGCACGCATGCACGCATACATGCACCCACGCACATATATGCGCGTGCACACATTCGTAAACACAAATACAAGTATAATAGGGGCACAGACAATACTAGGTAGGTAGGCTTCCCAAGGTCTGGTCAGCGCGCTGGATAAAATGCACAGGTCAGACCTTTGCCATGTCGTGTCCATGAGACACTCGTCTGAAATCCTGTCATCTGAATTCATTAGTTAAACATCAGCGGACAATCCTGTGCTCTATATGCTCATCGCTAAGCAGACGATGCAGAAAGCAAAGCACTGTATTCCTCCTATCAATATGTGCTGTCGAAATTTGCGGCCCTTTGAGAGTCAAACAGACCATGTTGTGTCCAGCAAGCTCAACAAGCTGGAACCGCAGTGAATTCTGGGTAAAAGTTTGACATTTTTGTTTGTTTGTTTGTTTTTTTTTGTTTTGAGGCCTCGTCATAGATTCACAGCAAACTCTCTCTCTCTCTCTCTCTCTCTCTCTCTCTCTCTCTCTCTCTCTCTCTCTCTCTCTCTCTCTCTCTCTCTCTCTCTCTCTCTCTGTGTGTGTGTGTGTGTGTGTGTGTGTGTGTGTGTGTGTGTGTGTGTGTGTGTGTGTGTGTGTGTGTGTGTGTGTGTGCGTTCATGGGTGAGTGCGTGTTTGCGTGCGCGCGTGCGTGCGCGCGTGTGTGCGTGTGTGTGTGTGTGTGTGTGTGTGTGTGTGTGTGTGTGATTCTGTATGTATGAGCACTAATGGCAACGATAATTGGAGATTTAAAAAGTGGTCAATGTTTACACGTATGGAGATGGAATACGTTGTGCTGTACACGTGCCACCGATTCTGACCCCCACCAATCAAGGAAAACAACTGACAACGTTCTACTATATATCAACACGTGTGTTGATCTAAACGTGTAGATTTCTAATGCTTATGCAGTACCGCCAAGACGTCGTCATTTGTTTATTTCACCAGACGTACGAAAAGTATGTCAACCCTACCCACCACCACCCTCCTCTTTCTTTTCTATTTCAACTAATTCCCGACCAATAGAATTCACGAACACTGTGATTAGTGACTTTCTCCTTGTTAGCGACCAGAACTGTCTATATATCTGGACAACCACACACACATACAGGCACACACAGAGAGAAAGGTATGCCTCATAAGTGCCGTGACAGGAAACCAGCCGAGATCAGTTCTTAACTTTCGTAGTAATTCTGGATGAATACAAAAGTAGTGACACTCATGCTATTATCGTGCAAGCTGATGACTATAAAGGAAGCTACAGACACTCATGCTATCATTGTGCAAGCTGATGACTATAAAAGAAGCTACAGACATGCTATCATCATGTAAGCTGATCGCTTCTTTCGCTGTCAACAGAATTCTTGTGTCTGAAGGGGTCTGTTGTTGCACTTCAGTGAATACAGCAATGGTGATCTTTGAGGTAAAGTGTTGTATTTCACCTGTGGGGTTGCCATCTGATACAGTCTATGATGAAATATATGCAAAGATGAACATGTGATTAGAGTAATGCCTAAACTAACTAGTTAACACGATGCAATTAAATAACACACTGAATCTAAAATGACGTACATAAATCACCATCAAATATTCTCCAAAATTCTTGGTGCTAGTTTAGCTCGGTGGTTGAGCGTCGGACCTCTTATATATTTAATTATATCATGGTTTTCTCGTTGATTAATCACTAGTTTTATTATCACTTTTCATTTCTGACAGCTGGAATGACTCTACCGCAAAAACATGTTCACAGACACAGATAAGGCACTATATTCAGCAAAACAATTTGGTGAAATTCGACTTCTCTTGTATAAGACCTGCCACATTTTCATTCTGTTCATGGAACCCTTGGCAGCCTTAAGATCCTCATTATCATGCAACAGATGAAACCATGTGAATCCTCCTTCAACATCTACTTCACCAGTTTTGCTGTTCTGGACCTAATTGACATCTATACAAAGGAAGTCACACTGTGGACCTAATGGACCTCTACACAAAGGTGTTGTCACTGTGGTTGTGGAACACGTGTAGAAGTAGATGTTGAAGGAGGATTCACATGGTTTCATCTGTTGCATGATAATGAGGATCTTAAGGCTGCCAAGGGTTCCACGTTCCCTATTAGAATAGGGGATTACCCTGTTGTTTACCTCTGTCACATCCGATCATCAAAACCAATGTACACCCCATGTCCCAACATATTGTTATAATTATGTCCTATCCCTGTCACATCACACCATTCAACTCTGTGGTTTACCTCAGTCACATCAGATCATCAGTACCCCCTATGTCTCAACACATCATTATATGTCCTGTCCCTATCACATCACATGATTACACTTACTGCTTTACCTATTTTCCATCATGTTTTACCAGTTTTTCATCATATGATTACACTGTGTATTACCTTTGTCACATGACATTTAAGTACTCTTTACTCTGTCACAGATTAGTTCCTTCAATGCGTTACCTCAATTGCATCTCAACAGATCACACACGCCCCACTGATAACACCTGAACACACGCATACATGCATATGTGTGCATCAACATGGGCCCATGTACACACACACACACAGCATACGCGAGAGCACGCACACACGCGCACACACACACACACACACACACACACACACACACACACACACACACACACACACACGCGCGCGCGCGCGCGCGCGCACGCACGCACGCACGCACACACACACACATTTTTTGTGTAAAAAGAACAAATCATTATTTCCTTGGACGATGAGTTGTTTGATCATGGCCTTCTTGTGTCCATAAATCCTTTAATGGTGTTTAGTGACAATAAAAAAAGTTTCAAGTTTCAAGTTTTCACACACACACACACACACACACACACACACACACACACACACACACACACGCACGCACACACACGCACACGCACGCACACATGCACGCACGCACATATATGCGCGTGCACACATTCGTAAACACAAATACAAGTATAATAGCGGCACAGACAATACTAGGTAGGTAGGCTACCCAAGGTCTGGTCAGCGCGCTGGATAAAATGCACAGGTCAGACCTTTGCCATGTCGTGTCCATGAGGCCCTCGTCTGAAATCCTGTCATCTGAATTCTTTAGTTATCCATCCGCGGACAATCCTGTGCTCTATAAGCTCGTCGCTAATCAGATGATGCCCAGCTTATATGGACCAGTCCGCACGCAGCGACAGCTTGTTGAGACTGAAACTGAAACTCAGTGTCCTGACTTAGATGTGCTTTGTCTACTTAACCTTTACCGTGCTTCCTGGGTCTTCCACGACCCAGTGACTCAATAAAAAAAACATCACATCTTATGAACGTTTAGAGCTATGCTCACGAAATCTTAGGATTTCCTCAACGATCTTAATAGCCATTGGTCACAGAAATTTCATGTATGGGGCACAGTCAAATATCAGTGTAATTAGTCGCGATTCCCCCAGGACCTATTTATCTTAATGGGTCACACATGACCCACGCCATCGGGTGAGGACTAAGTTGCTGAACAGCCCTTTATCAGGTCTTATAAGACACGCGATCTGAATAGGGATACGCTATAGGAAAAGCGTCTACAGCTTGTGTGGGTCTTGAGCGACCACACGATCAGGTCTGTGTAGTCAAAAACGTCATCCGGGTAAAGGTAAAAAATGTAAAGAGAGCCGGTCCGAAACACGTGTCTGCAACGGATGAGGTTGAGTGTATGTGGGTTGGGGATGTGGGTTGGGGTGTGAGCTGGGGGTGTGGGTAGGGGTGTGGGTGGGGATGTGGGTTGGGGATGTGGGTGGGGTGTGAGCTGGGGGTTGGGTTGGGTGTGGGTTGGGAATGTGGGCTGGAGTGTGGGTGGATGTGGTTTGGGCAGGGTTGGTTTCCCTGAAGACCCTGCTGTCAAGCTGTCACTGAAGCGTCGTACTCCTCTCTCTCTCTCTCTCTCTCTCTCTCTCTCTCTCTCTCTCTCTCTCTCTCTCTCTCTCTCTCTCAAACAGGAAGATATCCATTGTTCATATGAACAGCAGTAAAATGTAATAAATGTTACTTGCAACTGGTAAGATGACCAACTAAAAGAATATGTAGGTTATGATATGCTGTATATACATTAGAAGCAGATAAACACAAACGGGCACCATAAGAACACACTCGAACAGAAAATAGCTTTTGGATAGCATGGTTGTGCCAATGTGTTGGCTCAGTGGAGGGGTTTATATCAGAATTGGAAGAAAAACTTCTTTTGTGTTACAAACAAACTGGCGTTCGGAAATTGAAGATAATGATAAAGATGTGTGGTATCATTCCTTTAAAATTACGTTTCAAGTAGAGAGGTGTCTGCCTAAAATAATGAATAAAAAAAAAGAAATCATCTGGTAAAGTTCCGACTAAGTGTGCAGGGTCTAGGCGCAGCTTAACACTGGTTTATGACCAGAGAACGAATTGCTGACTACCCAATGTGCGGTCACAATAAGGAAGACAAAGACGGAGATAAGGGTGGTGTAATCATAGAGACAAAGACAGAGGTAAGAGTGGTGTAATCATAGAGACAAAGACAGAGGTAAGAGTGGTGTAATCATAGAGACAAAGACAGAGGTAAGAGTGGTGTAATCATAGAGACAAAGACAGAGGTAAGAGTGGTGTAATCATAGAGACAAAGACCGTGATAAGAGTGGTGTAATCATAGAGACAAAGACAGAGGTAAGAGTGGTGTAATCATGGAGACAAAGACGGAGGGAGGTAAGAGTGATGTAGTCATAGAGACAATGACAGAGATAAGAATGGTGTAATCATAGAGATAAAGACGGAGATAAGAGTGGCGTAATCATAGAGACAAAGACGGAGATAAGATTGGTGTAATCATAGAGATAAAGCGGAGGTAAGAGTGGTGTAATCATAGAGACAAAGACGGAGATAAGAGTGGTGTAATCATAGAGACAAAGACAGAGGTAAGAGTGCTGTAATCATAGAGACAACGATAGCGGTAAGAGTGGTGTAATCATGGACAAAGACGGAGGAATGAGTTAAAGTCAGGATTTAGAAACAATGTAATAAAGACAATGATGACTAGCTGCTAGCAATGATTTGTCATGAGTCCACCTAAGTATTGCTATCGGCATACAGTGTGTTGAAAAGTAGTATGATGACCGTCGTCGTACAAATAGCAGGAGTGGTGTCAAACACATATGCAATAGCACCTAGTGGTGTTTTTGCATGGTGGTAACAAACACAGTGATAACGAGACGTTAACATGTGCGAAAACAGTAACAAAGCAATCTTTGTCGCTGGTGTTCACATTTTCTCCATTGTGTTCGAATATTTGGAGCAAAACATTTCCTGCTGATTTAAGTCTAACATTTAAAAAGTGCTATGATATACTTTTGGATTTGATTTATTAATGGGCCCACAATATACCACTGCATCTTTTAATTTCACTTCTACTTTTATTGCGCTAATACAACATACGTTTCCATGCAAAGCGTTTATTTATCATCTGTTGCATAGTAAAAGACTGATCGATTTCAATGTTTATAGCAGAAGCCTGATTATTTTGAAAATTAAACGAGACTTAACTGGAAGTTGAAGTTTAATGGAGATTATTTCGAGGATGCTGTTGGGCGGAGGTAACCGCGCGTGGAGGACGAAACCGCGCGCGCTCCCAGACTTCAGCTACGTGTGATCCCAGAGAACAAACTCGGAAGGGAGGGTTCAGTGGAAGTACGTCGAGTTACTGATGGGTGGGCAGATGTATACCTTTACCCAACAGCATCCTCGAAATAATCTCCATTAAACTTCAACTTCCAGGGTAAGTCTCATTTAATTTTCAAATTAATCCTCGTCTGCTGCTGATTGGTCAGACGTGTACATGTGGAGATTTTAGCGTTGGGGATCACACGTTATTCCTTAACACGTCAGGCTCTGAAAAGTGAAAGGCAATCAGCCCATAATGTGAGTTACTTCCCTTTGTCTACAAATGTGCCCAGCACGGACTGGGAAAAACTCCTATTCTTCGTAGAACCACCATTTACATCTTCATTTTGTTCAATGATCCGGTGGTAGAATCGTGAAAACGTGTTCCTGTTTTGACCAACCACATGCTTTAAGGATGTTGTCTATTGGTACACCTCTGCTTAACGCTGCAGAAGTACTAGCAGCCCGAGTGCTGTGAGCCGAGTACTTCGACATGTCTGTTCCAGCCATAAACAGCACATCTTTCATTCAACGGGAAATGGTATCTTTTTTCACAGGTGCAAAAGGCCTTATGCAACTGATAAAAAGTACTTTCCCAGTTCGTAAGTGAGCAGTCTTTTTCAAATACTGCCGAAGGTGGTGAACCAGACACAAATCTCTTGTTTTCAAAAACAAGGTATGACTAGAGGCTTTAAGTGAGTCCCTGGTTTGGATTGTTTCAAAAGAGAGCTATACACAAGCACACATTTAGATTCATGGATTTTTACATCATCAACAGTAAGACTATGGAGAGTCTGTTCTCTCTGACCAGAGAGTAAAGCAAGTAACATAAGTGTTTGACAGCAGCAAAGCTAGCAATGATTTTTTCTGTAAATTGAGCAACCTCAGGGATTGTGTGTGACATTGCTCATCAAGAAGCCTGTTACAACTAGACAGTATGCTAACAGCCCTTTCAGTGCTAAGAGTGACTTTCATGGAGACAGAATCTATAACGACTCCAAGGTATTGAATCCTTGTTGTGGGCTGAATAACCGACTTGGTTGGATGAATGATAAATCCTAACTTTTGAAACAATTCAGTGGTGTCTGTAACATTCCTCATGCAGCTGCTGTCTGTGACTCCAATCGACAAAGAATCATCCTAGAACCCCATAGATACATGACCTTTCATTCTAAGGGAGGCATAGACAGGTTTCAACAGCTTTGTGAACAAATGGGAAGCTGATGATAGGCCATTGGGTAAAGCATTGAATTCATTGAGTCGATCTCTCTATTGAAATCTGAGTAGTTTCTTGTGCCGTTCATGGATTGCTACACTATAATTGACATCCTTCAGATCAACTGAGGACATAAAGCATCCTTGAGTTATCAAAGTCGGGGCAGTGTTCAGAGTATCCATTTTGAAATGATGATAACTGACTTCTAAATTGAGTCTTTTTTAGATTTAAAATCATGCGATAAGATCCATCTGTCTGTCCCTGGTAAAAACTGGATAAATAACTTCACCGGGGGAATGCTCACATGGGGATATTACTTTCTTAGCAATCAACTTTTGAGGTTCTGAATCAATGATCTTGCACTCTTTCTGATTATGACATTTGTTTTAGTGCAAGATAGCCTGGATAACTGGTCTAAAGGACAGTCAAAGTCAACCTTAACCCCTGCTATCATGCTTAAAATTTCTGGGTCTGAAATGATTTTAGACCATGCGGCTTCAAACTGCCTTAACCCATTTATGCTTAGCGTCCCTATAGTGGGACGCTATAGTTATTTGCCCTTTATTGGCTTAATGTTAAAGATAAGGCAACTAAATTGTGATAAGTAGTTAAAGGGAAGCAACTTCTATAATTCTAATACAAACAAGCGTTACCTCCCTTGGAATCTATTTCCGGTTGTCGGCCATTTGTGATGAACCACATGGTTGAAAAAACGTCAAGATGGGTCAAAGCAAAAGGTAAGTCAATATCTTTTTTGTCAAACACATTTTTAATGATATTATTGAAGTAAATGTGATACTTAGGATATAAACTAAAACCGTGTGCGATGATATAAGCTTATTGTTTATAATAGGTAAAATTTGTTGCGTTCTATAGGCGTTGCACTATACGGACGCTAGGCACGAGAGGGTACAGGTTGTTCATTTCATGCCAGTGTTAGCTTTTTTTTGTGTTTGAAATCAGTCTAAATTGTAACAGTGGTGAAATATTTATGTTACATTGTTATTTAATTTGATAATGTGTTATAATTTTGATGTATATTATTTTTTTTGTTTATTTCATTGCGTAAGTTTTATTAGTTATAGGATCGATAAATAGGCACAGGAGGACACACACACACACACACACACACACACACACACACACACACACACACACACACATGACACATCATGTATTCTTTGTTAATCTCACCTTATCTCTAAAGATGAAATAAAGTCAAACCAATCAAAGAGCTGGATAGCTCAGTCAGTAGAGCGTTCGACTCTTATTCCAAAGGTCAAGTTTTGAATCCCGGCATTACTGAAACTGGTTCGCTAGTGTCAGGACAATGTGACCAGCCGTCTCTGATCCGCGAAAAGTGGCTGAGACATAAAGCACCAAAACAGCCAATAGTCAAACTAACCTAAATATGTGCATGCTCGACTTCCTTGGTGCTTACTTTATCAAAACGATCTCTGTTTTGCAGACGATACAACGTAAATGAAGTACTGGACATCCTTGAAACGGACACTGCTTTCCAAACTGCCAATATCTACATTGATCCCCCACCTACAGATGAATTGACGGACGAGGACAGTGGAGATGAAGATGCTGAAATTCACAATCTGAGTGGGCGGCAACTTCAGTCATCTGCTTCAGCAACAGTCATTTATGCTGACGGAAGACAGATCACTGGTGGTGACAGCACTCAGTCTACTCCCCAAGAGAACGACATGGTCAGTTTTTATAGTTATTTTTCTCATTTACCTACCTCCCTCTATTCCCTCTCCCTCCCTACCTCCCTCCCTCCTCTCCTCTCTCTCTCTCTCTCTCTCTCTCTCTCTCTCTCTCTCTCTCTCAAAATACTATAATTCAGTATCTAAAACGTGTGTGTGTGTGTGTGTGTGTGTGTGTGTGTGCGCGCGCGCGCGCGCGCGCGCGTGCGTGCGTGCGTGCGTGCGTGCGTGCGTGTGCGTGTGTGTGTGTGTGTGTGTGTGTGTGTGTGTGCAGGATTCAGATGAACAAGTTTCTGAACTGGGGAATGCAGAGAACGGTGCAATCTCTTCACAACGTGGCAAAAAAAAAAACGTAAAGCTGACTCTGGACACACGGCCATTGGAGCTACAACTCCACAGAAAATGCCAGCTAGGCCATTCCATGCAGGGCGATCTTGGAAAAAAGTTGACTTGTCACAGCGCCAGAAAGATCGCTTCAATGGTTCACCCCAGAAAGGAAACCACCTCCCCTTCCAACTGATCCAGTGGAACTTTTTGAACTTTTTTTTTCGATGAGGATGTGATTGAGTTGATCACCGAGCAAAGCAAAAAGTATGCAGCATTCAAAGGTAATCATACCTTTTCTCTTTCACCCGATGAGGTTCGCACCTTTCTGGCCATCCTACTTCTATCTGGTTATTGCACACTTCCCCCGACGCAGAATGTACTGGTCCAATGACACTGACATTCATAATGCAGCTGTCACCTCAGCCATGAGCCGAGACAGATTCGAGGAGATCATGAGATACCTCCATGTGAGTGACAACACAACCTTGATGCTGATGACAAGATGGCCAAAGTCAGACCACTGCTGACCACGCTGAATGAAAGAAGCCTTCGTTACTTTCAAAGACAACAGAATCTCAGCATTGATGAGAGCATGTCCCGTACTATGGTCGCCATGGCTCAAAACAATTTATAAGAGGCAAACCCATCCGATTTGGATTCAAGATGTGGGTCCTTTCTACCCCTTGGGATACGCCGTCCAATTTGTGCCCTACCAAGGGGTGAAAAGGAGGCAAGCTGTTGCGGCCTGCCCTGGTGTGGGAATGGGAGGATCAGCTGTCATCTATCTTGTATCTGAAATCCAAGGACAAGATGCTTTCCACCTCACGTTTGACAACCTCTTCACATCACTGAAACTCGCGGACTACCTCTCTTCCAAAGGCATTGCATGCACAGGAACCATTCGTGCAAATCGGGTTGAAGATTGTCCACTGCGATCAGTACAGGAGATGAATAAAACTCCAAGGGGCGCCTTCGACTACTACACTGACACAGGCAATGCCATAATCGTGGTTCGTTGGAAATGACAACAACGTTGTCAATGTGGTCTCCAACAAGGTGGGCGTGGATCCTACACAGAAAACTAGAAGGTTTTCCAGACAAGCCAGGCAGCACATCAACATTGATCAGCCAGCTCTCATCAACCACTATAACAAGACCATGGGAGGGATTGATAGGATGGACCAGAATATTGACAAGACCGCGTCTCCATCTGATCGAAGAAATGGTGGTGGTCCATTTTCATTTTGCCTGGATTTGGCCATTCAGCAAACCTGGCACTTGCACCAGGCCACGCCCACTGGAGAAGAAAATCCCCTAGATCTTCTTGCTGTGCGACGAGCCATTGCCACTGTCTACCTGTCTAGATCAGTGAAAAAGCATCACGTGGGACGTCCACTTGGTCGCCCTGCCCAGCTTGACAAGCGAGTTGCACTGGCCCTTCGCTTTGACGGCAGAGATCATCTTGTGGAGCGTGTCCAGAAGCGACTCAGGTGTGCTTCCTGTGGCAAGAAGAGCAGTGACAAGTGCACCAAGTGCAATGTGGGCTTCATGCCAAATGTCTTGCAGCCTTTCACACAGATGGCTGATTAATGACAGTATGCTTACGAAGACACGATGAATGAACTATGTCAATCTGCTGTGACTCCACTATGAGTAAAATGCTCTTTTTGTTCGTTTTGTGTTCAGTTATGTACAATTAATCTGTCAACAATCTAGTCGATAATACTTTTTCATGTTTTGATGCAAAATTCAAGAATACATTTGGCTGAACTATGATTTCAAATGAGTTCTGTGTCTTTGTATGTATCATGAAAACCTGTACCCTCTCGTGCCTAACGTCCCGATATAGCGTCCCAGCTGCAGACTCATGTTTCTGAGGTTTTGAAGATGGAACAAAGCTCACCTCTTCTATTAGGGGCTGGGATTCTGATGTCCTGTTTCTGCTGAAACCAATGCTGTCTTTTGTTTGTTCTGTTCCTTTGGCCTAAAAAATGACCACATGGGCGACCCGACTCAGGGTAGTAAGAACTGCTGGCTTGTCTATGATAGTAGCGGGCGTTTCCGTGGTATCTGCGCTCATGGCCTACACTGGAGCTGATGCGGTCGGTATCACGCACATCTTTCAGTGTCGCGGACAAACTGTCCCCAAACAACTGGTCTGTGATCGGGACCGATTCATCACAGATTCGCGAAAACTGCTTGTTTATATGTGGTCTGACGCTACTGCGTCTTCGCAACGAAATCTCGCGCGAAACGTGACCCAAAATAGCCACCGCATTGGTACAATGCTTAACAGCTTCAGAATTGGCCTCTGAACTGGGCAACCTACTAAGCTTGTAAGGTAATCCGTTTGCGGCACGCACGCACGCTGTCGCTGCCTCGATGACCGCTGTCTGTATATGTTGCATTTTCAGGTTGCTTTGGATGGCCCCAGACGGTAATTTCGACCATATTTCGTTATTCACCGTCGGGACGATCAATTTTTGACAATTTGCCAGTCTGTTGTAGGCTTCAAATTTCTTCTTCTGCAGATCTGGGCTGAGTTTGTTTGTGAACCGACCATTGACAATTTCTCCCAGTTTCCTCTCTCACTTCTTTCGCTTACCGGTTTTTTCCGTACCACTCAGTTCAGTGGCTATTTCTTTCAGCAAGGTCAAATTTGTCTCTGACTGGTCATCTTTTTTTATCCTGCGATGCGGAAAGCTGTGCCTCTTTTCCTCTCTAATTCTTCCAGTTCCCCATCTTCTGTCAGCTCAGAATATCACTGTTGTATTCCTGTTCTGACTCTGAATCGTCTCCAGAAACTTGGGCAAACTTGGCGGGTTCTGCGGGGCCATCTTCGTCTGAAAGTTTCCCCTTTGGCCTAAGTAGTCCCGCTAGGGTCTCGAAGGTTTTGCTACAGCTTGCTTCTAGCTCTTGATTCTGAGACTGTTGAGGGCTCGCTGCTTTCTGTGGGTTCTGAAAGACCCTCGGACATGGCTACTGAAACAGCCGCCAATGTGTTCTCAAACGTTCAGCTTCTGAAACAGCCGAGCACAAAGGATCTAGGCTGACGGTGTCGATCAGAAAGCCGGCCATTCTAATATAAACTTTGGAATACTGATTTCTAGTTTGTTAGATTCTAATGATCCTAATGTGATTGTGATGATGATATTACTGACCTGAAAGGAATTGTGGAAGTCCAAGGAAATTATTCACGCTAGATATCTATCACTGAGAAACCACTTTCATGCGTCCGTCTGGCACTGCGTTCTGGCATCAACTGGGGTGCACACGCGGTTTCATCCTCCACATGAATATGTCTGACCAATCAGTAGACGAGAATAATTATTATTATTTGCTATCATCAAAACGTAATTTTTT
>JADBJO010007256.1:12500-15000 GCA_016801955.1 Conus betulinus
GAGAGAGAGGGAGGGAGGGAGAGAGAGAGAGAGAGAGAGAGAGAGAGAGAGGGGGGGGGGTTGGGGTAAAAGGAGGGACGCGACAGGAGTTGGACGGGTCCAGAACCGAGGGACACCCCCCCCAACTCCCCCCCCACCCCCCCCCCCCCCCACCCCCACCCCCCACCCCTCCCCCCAACTCTCACCCCATCACCCCCCTCCCATCCCATCTCCCCACCCCCCCCCCCCCCCCCCCCCCCCCCCCCCTGATGTTGACGTCAGGCGGGACAGCCATCAGCAGAAGAGAATCAAACGCACGTGCACCGTTACGAACGAGGCAGCAAATCAATGACCGCCGCTTCAGCGTGTTGCAGCAGCCAGTAATAATGTCATAAGGTCGTGCGCAGAGAGAGAAAAAGGGACTGAAGAGTGACGTCAGCTTCGTTACCGGACCTCTGAAACGCCAAGAAGAGTTCCTTGTTTGACGTGAGGAGATGTGATCAGGCGAGTCATCTCCCTTGGTTGGCACTCAACATTGCGAAAGGTGTCGCTGTTTCCTGGGGATTGTTATTGATAGCTTGGAGAGGGGGTGGGGGGGTGAGAGGGGGTAGACAGGGGGTCAGGGGGGAAACGGGGAGTGACAGGGGGGAGAGGGGGGAAGAGAGAGAGAGAGAGAGAGAGAGAGAGAGAGAGGAGAGAGAGAGAGAGAGAGAGAGCTGGGGGAGGGAGAGACGGAGAGAGAGAGAGGGAGGTGGCAAGAAAGATAATAAGAAAGAGATACAAAAAAAAAAAAAAAAAAAAAAAAAAAAAAAAAAAAAAACAAAACAGACAGACAGACAGACGCAGGAATGGACAAAAGTCGACGGACATGAGGGATCTGAATAATAGAAAAAGAGGTAAGAGGATGGAGAGAATACGACGGTGACTGCAACAGCCAATGAAAAAGAGAGAGAGAGAGAGAGAGAGAGAGAGAGAGAGAGAGAGAGAGAGCAATAAATTCTAGGATAGCGAGGATACACAATCTGAAAGAAGAAAAAAAAACACTACTCATTTTAGGAGGTCAGAGAGGCGTTTAAATGTCGACAAAAGTAAGGAAGATCTGATTCTAGTGATGCTCTCCGAACAGCTGGGCTTAAAGATCTAATAGCCTGGCTTAAAGATCAAGGAAGCTTTCAAAATAAGGTCTTACAGCCTGCTAGATTGACTAAGATCGGCTTACCCGACATTGCAGTCGTTGTAGCTGATTTTACTACAAGGAAAAGAAAGCAAAGGAAAGGTCACAGAATACGGAAAGTTTCTGAACTTTCGATTTATCTTGACAAACCACAACGCGTTTCAACCTCTTAGGTCTTCTTCAGGTGCAACAAACATGAAACAAATAACGAAAATGCACTTAGCTTTGATCGCTTCTGTGTTCAGCGCAAGAAAGAAGGCGTTGCACCTGAAGAAGACCTAAGAGGTTGAAACGCGTTGTGGTTTGTCTTGTGACTCGTTTGTCCACGTTTCTCTGGGCGGTTCGCTGACATTTATTTAAGATTTGTTTAGATTTCCGCCTGCAGTCGTTTCACTTTGCAACTAGATCTATTTCGATTTATGTTCAGGCACATTTTTTTGGCGTTCGCTGAGTCTTCAACCAAAGCAAAACAGTGGATGATGATGATGATGATGATGATGTCATAAAAGTTTTTCTGACGTCTTCTTCGACACCCCGTCACAACCATCAAAAACGTATGGAAGTTCCTGGGAAATTGATTTGGAAATAATAAAAAAAAAAATAAGTAGTGTCCGTTGGTGTAACTCACAAGTTCAGGGTGCATTTATGTTCAGTCAGTGGACATTTTTGAGATGGCTGATTAAAATGTTACAAAGAACAGCCAAAGCAAAAGAAAGATACTACACATATTTCTCGGTATGTGAGAAACAAAATTCATGCAGTCATCCGAATAGCGCTCACACCACTTAAAAAGCGCAGCAGCAACAGGTCTTTTTCCAGTGTTACCAAGATATAATATTTAAGGGATTCAGTCGTTTGCTTGTTTGTTTTGTCGTGAATGAACACATGTTACATCATAAAACAACCACACATTCTCTCACTCTCAGTCATTGTATACGAGCCTACAACATACACTTGTTTTAAGCTTGTGATGTACATATTAATTCAAATTTGTATCCAAGAATTGGTGCCGATGATAATGTTATAAACCTCTTATTTGTCTAAGACTGAATAAAGAGTTTCATGTATCACAATCTAATGATCTGTGAGTGAATAAAAGTACAGTTTTAGTATTGTATATATATATATATATATATATATATATATATATATATATATATATATATATATATATATATATATATATATTTACAATGTTCCATCTATGAATGTGTGTGTGTGTGTGTGTGTGTGTGTGTGTGTGTGTGTGTGTGTGTGTGTGTGTCTTTAGTGCACGAAAAGGACAAGCAATACAACAAGAAGAAAACAAATACATCAAATTTTGGAGGAAATATATTTAATAGTAAA
>JADBJO010007256.1:35000-37500 GCA_016801955.1 Conus betulinus
CACCCATGGTCCACACCATGATCTGCAGGCCCCTCAACCCTGCCCATCATCCCATGAAACACACCCATGGTCCACACCATGATCTGCAGGCCCCTCACCCTGCCCATCATCCATGAAACACACCCATGGTCCACACCATGATCTGCAGGCCCCCTCACCCCTGCCCATCATCCCATGAAAACACACCCATGGTCCACACCATGATCTGCAGGCCCCTCAACCTGCCCATCATCCCATGAAACACACCCATGGTCCACACCATGATCTGCAGGCCCCTCACCCTGCCCATCATCCCATGAAACACACCCATGGTCCACACCATGATCTGCAGGCCCCTCAACCTGCCCATCATCCCATGAAACACACCCATGGTCCACACCATGATCTGCAGGCCCCTCAACCTGCCCATCATCCCATGAAAACACACCATGGTCCACACCATGATCTGCAGGCCCCTCACCCTGCCCATCATCCCCAAACACACCCATGGTCCACACCATGATCTGCAGCCCCTCACCCTGCCCATCATCCCATGAAACACACCCATGGTCCACACCATGATCTGCAGGCCCCTCAACCTGCCCATCATCCCATGAAACACACCCATGGTCCACACCATGATCTGCAGGCCCCTCAACCTGCCCATCATCCCATGAAACACACCCATGGTCCACACCATGATCTGCAGGCCCCTCACCCTGCCCATCATCCCATGAAACACACCCATGGTCCACACCATGATCTGCAGGCCCCTCACCCTGCCCATCATCCCATGAAACACAACCCATGGTCCACACCATGATCTGCAGGCCCCCTCACCCTGCCCATCATCCCATGAAACACACCCATGGTCCACACCATGATCTGCAGGCCCCTCAACCTGCCCATCATCCCATGAAACACACCCATGGTCCACACCATGATCTGCAGGCCCCTCACACCTGCCCATCCATCCCATGAAAACACACCCATGGTCCACACCATGATCTGCAGGCCCCTCACCCCTGCCCATCATCCCATGAAACACACCCATGGGTCCACACCATGATCTGCAGGCCCCTCACCCTGCCCATCATCCCATGAAACCACACCCATGGTCCACACCATGATCTGCAGGGCCCCCTCAACCTGCCCATCATCCCATGAAAACCACCCATGGTCCACACCATGATCTGCAGGCCCCTCACCTGCCCATCATCCCATGAAACACACCCATGGTCCACACCATGATCTGCAGGCCCCTCACCCTGCCCATCATCCCATGAAACACACCCATGTCCACACCATGATCTGCAGGCCCCTCAACCTGCCCATCATCCCATGAACACACCCATGGTCCACACCATGATCTGCAGGCCCCCTCACCCTGCCCATCATCCCATGAAACACACCCATGGTCCACACCATGATCTGCAGCCCCTCACCCTGCCCATCATCCCATGAAACACACCCATGGTCCACACCATGATCTGCAGGCCCCTCACCCTGCCCATCATCCCATGAAACACACCCATGGTCCACACCATGATCTGCAGGCCCCTCACCCTGCCCATCATCCCATGAAACACACCCATGGTCCACACCATGATCTGCAGGCCCTTCACCCTGCCCATCATCCCATGAAACACACCCATGGTCCACACCATGATCTGCAGGCCCCTCACCCTGCCCATCATCCCATGAAACACACCCATGGTCCACACCATGATCTGCAGGCCCCTCAACCTGCCCATCATCCCATGAAACACACCCATGGTCCACACCATGATCTGCAGGCCCCCTCAACCTGCCCATCATCCCATGAAATGACACACACCATGGTCCACACCATGATCTGCAGGCCCCTCAACCTGCCCCATCATCCATGAAAACACACCCATGGTCCACCACCATGATCTGCAGGCCCCTCAAACCTGCCCATCATCCCATGAAACACACCCATGGTCCACCACACCATGATCTGCAGGCCCCTCACCCTGCCCATCATCCCATGAAACACACCCATGGTCCACACATGATCTGCAGGCCCCTCACCCTGCCCATCATCCCATGAAAACACACCCATGGTCCACACCATGATCTGCAGGCCCCTCACCCTGCCCATCATCCCATGAAACACACCCATGGTCCACACCATGATCTGCACGCCCCTCACCCTGCCCATCATCCCATAGAACACACCCATCGTCCACCAGAATGGCCAACACTGGTCACTGTCCTGTCCACCTCTGATGGAAGGGTCTCTGGAGGGGACTCCTATCTTTTGTCCAGATTTTTTTTTTTTTTATCATCCAACACGACGGATCTAAAAGCTGAAATGCGAAACGAAGAGAAGCGAGTGTGACAGACAGCGACCATTTGGCTGAGATGACTGATTCTCTCTGAGGGAGAAACGGGGAGGAAAATGGATTGGACCAAATGGGGGGGGGGGGGGGGGGGGGGAGGTTTGGTTGAGATTAGGGGTGGGTCGATACAGTGAAAAAGATTCCAGGAAGGGTGA
>JADBJO010007256.1:42500-50000 GCA_016801955.1 Conus betulinus
GAAAGGTGTACTGAAGGGGGTGGTTCCCTCATGTGCCCGTCAATGAAGAAATGGATGAACCACCAACCCTCTTGAAGACCCCAGAAAGCAATATGTTTGATGTCCACTGGCAAAGCTCCTGGCTCAGGCTACATACCAGCTGAAGTCTACAGAGAAGATGGCGCAGCTGAGACTGAAAAAGCTTCATTTGTTTCTTCTGATTTGTCAGCAGGAGACAATCCATCAGGAGTTCAAAGATGCATCCATTATCCATCTGTACAAGCGCAAAGGGGAACATCCAGGCTTGTGACAGCCACTGAGGCATATCCCTCCTTTCTACAGCAGGCATGATACTTACCAGGATTCTGCTGAACTGGCTTACAACACACCATGAGCATGAGCTTTTGCCAGAGAGCCAGTGCCGCTTCAGGTAAGACAGAGAGGAACTATTGATATGGTATCTGCTGCAAGACAGCTCCAAGTAAAATGTCAGGAACAAAATGCCAATCTGTTCTCCATCTACGTTGACCTGACCAAGGCCTTCAACACAGTCGATAGAGAGGGAGTGTGGTAGATCAAAGCCAAATATAGATGTCAACCGAAAATTCATCTCTGTAGATCAGCAGTCCCATGATGGCATACGGGCCCAAGTCCAGGACAATGGAGAGACATCTTCCCCATTCCCTACTACAAATGGCGTAGAGCAAAGATGTGTTTTGACACCAACTCTGTTCAGCATCATGTTCTCTGCAGTGATGACTGACGCCTTCAAAGAAGGTGACATAGGCATCGACATCAGATTCACACAGACACAAAAAACTGTATAGCCTCGAGAGGCTCCGTGCAAAAACTAAGGTCATGACATCATCAGGGCCTTTCAGTTTGCTGATGACTGTGCCCTCAATACTGGCTCAGAAACTGACATGCAGTTCAGCATCGACAAGTTTTCTGGTTTGGTCTCACCATTAATACAAAGAAGACGACGGAAGTTCCACATCAACCCGCGCTAGGCACACCATACATTGGACTAACATGACAGTCAACGGGTGTGAGACTCGCCGCAGTGAGTAAATTCACCTACCCCAGCAGCATACTGTCCCAGAACGTCACTATCGACGATCAAGTGAGCGTCAGAACTACGAAAAACAAGTGCAACCTTGGCAGACTGCGTATCAGTGTTTTGGAATAGGGAGAAGCATCAGTCTAGAGATCAAGCTGAAGGTGTACAGAGCAGTTGTTCTCCCCACACTCCTCTACACATGTGAAACGTGGACAGTGTACCAACGACATGCCAAGAATCCGATTCACTTCCACACAATCTGCCTCAGAAGACTGTTAGACATAAAATGGCAGGATACAATATCAGACACAGAGGTGCTTGACAAGCAGGCCTGCCGAGCACCCACACCATCTGATGCTGTCTCAGTTTCGATGGGCAGGTCGTGTAACTTGCATGTCAGACCACTGGCCAATCTGTTTCTCCATCCTACGGTGACCGACCACAAGCCTTCAACACAGTCGATAGGAGGGAGTGTGGTAGATCCAAAGCCAAATATAGATACCCAAAAGACTCTTCTACGGTGCACTGCAACAAGGAATGCGTCCCCATAGAGGTTAGAAGAAACGCATCGAAGACACTCTCAAAATATGGCATGAAAGCATTTTAACATCAACCCTGATGCATGGGAACACACTGCTATGGATCGAGACAAATGGCGCTAGCACTCTATCCACAAAGGCGCAAATTCGTGTGAGAAGAAAGGACAGCTGCAGCGCCACAAAAGAGAAAGGTCAAGGACAAGCCCATGCCAGCAAACAAGAGCAAGTCTGCCCCACATTGCCTTCAGGCTGTCACCGCACATTCTGTGCCGCGCGCATCGGCTTCATCAGCCATTTGCGTATCCACTAACCCCCCGACTCATCCCCCCCCCCCCCCCCCCCCCCCCAGTCCCTAGCTGATTTACGTGGTCACCCCCGTAGACTCAACGGACGAACAAACGGTAGGAGAGATATCCATGTTTATTATTTTCTTCATGTGACACTGACCCTAATGTGGATCAGAGATGTGAGAAAATAGGAGAATTACAGCGAGAATTTCTGTGGGAAGTTTGATTTTTAATTCTCCCTGGGTGAGAAAAAGAAGGCGAAGAGTTGAGCACAGCGATCCTCCTGGAGATGTGAAACGGGGAGGGGTGGTGGGGGTGGGTGTGGAAATGATTCCACTGCCACACAAAACTTGGGGAGATGATTGTTAACATAAACTTCAGGATACAATCTCAGACACAGAGGTGCTTGAGGCCTGTCCGAGCATTCCCGACGCCCCCCCAACCCCCACCATCCTGATGCTGTCTCAGTTTCGCATGGGCAGGTTTGAAATTGCATGTAGGACTCTGGCTCCCCCAAAAGACTGGCACCTCACACCCGGAATGCGTCCCCTTTGAGGTTAGACAGTGAGAAAGCATCTCGAAGACACTTCCAAAACTTTTTCACCTGCCCTTTCCCCCTCCACCCTCATTTTTTGGGAACTTTATGCTCTTTCGTTTCCCCCACTTCCTCTTTTGCGTACTCCCCCCCCAGTGGCGCAGCACTCTGAAGAAAGAAAGCTGCAGCGCCCCAAAAGAGAAAGCCAAGGAAAGCCCCCGCCAGCAAACCCCCCCAAGGCTTCCTCTTCCGCTTCCAGGCTGTTCCGCCTCTCTTCTGCGCGAATCGGGTCATCCCCATTTGCGTATCCCTAAGCGACCTCATCACCCCCCCCCCACCAGTCCCTAGCTTGATTTACGTGGTCCCAGTCCCCTCCAAACTCGGACGAACTTTCGGGAGGCGGAGATATCCCCCCTTCCCCTCTTCCATGTGACCCCTTTCCCTAAGTGGGATCGTTTAGACCCCTCCGAAGTTTGTCCGACCAGCGACCATTTCCTGGTGGGAAGTTTGATTCTCCCGGCGTGAGTTGTCAAGGGGAAAAACCCGCGGCGAAGAGGTTGAGCTCCGAACCTGGAGATTGGCCCCTAGGGGTGGTGTCGAGAGTGGGAAACTGGTGGGAAATGTTCAAAGGCCATTCGGTCTTTCTGACCTTTTCCCTATGAAATTTTACCTCCCCCCCCTATCACCCTTCCCGCACATCCGGTTTCCCCCCGTTCCTCTTCCCCCCCCCCCGAGACAGTGATCAGGCATTCGGGACGTCTTTTATCGGTCCGTGCTGGATGCTCCACTCCGATTTACAGCGTGGCGCACGTTCATAGGAACAAAACGCTTACCCAAGGACACGAGCCGACAGAAAGAAGGCGCTCTCTCTCCTCTCTCTCTCTCTCTCTCTCTCTCTCTCACACATACTCTCTCTCTCTCTCTCTGTCTCTCTCTCTCTCTCCCCAAGACACCCATATGTTTAGCTTCCCTCACATCTCCTCCTCGAACCAGACAGAAAGCAGTAAATTAATGGAGGTCCCGCCCCCCCCCGCCGACCGGCTTGAACCCTCTCAGGGGAACCGAGGGAGGGGGCTTGGGGAGGGGGGAGGGGGGGGGGGATTATGTAAAGGGCGTCGCTGCCTTTCGGACCGACAGGAAAAAGCTTTGCCGAGCTGAAGTGCCCTCGACACCCCCGTCAAGAGTCGACCCCGCCGCGAGTCCGGCCCGGCGCTGTTGTCAAGGTGAGACAGCGAGGAGCTGTCATGGTCGACACTTCACTGTCGGGGTGTGTGTGTGTGTGTGTGGTGTGTGTGTGAGTGAGTGAGTGTGTGTGTGTGTGTGTGTGTGTGTGTGTGGTGTGTGCGTGTGTGGTGTGTGTGTGTGTGTGTGTGTGTGTGTGGCTGGAGGAAGGACACAAAGGGGGAGGAAGAGGATAGGGGGAGGAAGGGAGGGAGGATAGGAGACGGTAGGTGGAGTGGGGGGGGGGGGGGGGCGAACGAGTGGCGGTGAGGGAACAGCGTGTGGCTTATAGTGTAGTGGTAGAGAGCTGGGGCGAGGTGATGTGTTGAGCTAATGCCGCTTCAGGAATCCCTTTCAGTTCTCTGTCTCCTGAGTGTTTATGGTCACAGCTGGTAGGGTTGTTGAGACGGAAGACAGGGCAGGAAGGGGAAAGTGGGAGGGGGAGATGGTGGGAGGGAGGAGGAGTGAAGCTCTGTGGGATGAGGGGGGGGGGGGGGGGGGGGAAGAGTGGTGAGGAGGAGGGTCACGTGTGTTGATTTTACTTTTATTTCATTATTTATTTCGATTGAAATTTCTTCTCTACATCAGTAAGGTGGACTTTGCGTGAACAATTTCAACTTCTCTCTCTTTTGCTAAGGTTCTTACCCACCAGTTTTGGTGTTAAAAAATGAAGCTATATATTTCCTCATTTTTTGCTTTACCAAAATAAAATAAATACACAAAATAAATGAATGAAATAATGAGTGAATAAATTAATTAATCTTAAAAAAAGAAAAGAAAAGAAAGTCTTGTTCACGGGACATCCCATTTTAACCGAGCATATCTCAAACTTTCACCCGTTGGAAGACGTGAGTTTGGCCATTGTTATGAACCTGTAGAACAGCTAGTGAAGGGTTTTCATATTTAAAATATACATTTTCTTCATCTTCAACCCTTTTATTTAAGGTTCAAGTCTTTGCCAAGTCATTACTATAATGATGGAAGAATTGTTAACGTGCACTTGTTTTCCCCCACTACTCAATTGTTCAGCTATATATATATATATATATATATATATATATATATATATATATATATATATATATATATATATATTATTGTTCGCCAATATATATAAATATGTGTATATATATCTATATCTATATATATATATATATGTGTGTGTGTGTGTGTGTGTGTGTGTGTGTGTGTGTGTGTGTAAAGAAATAGAAAAAAGGTAGTAGAAAGGAAATTTAAAATTTTAATAGACAAAGTTTAAAGAAAAAACACCCTAAGCGACCCGAAAGAAATCGTTCCGGGCATGATAGAGAACGAAAGGTCAAGTTAAAAAACTACAGCAAACAAGAGTTCAGTCAGGGTAATTTCCTGCCCCGTATTATCTCTGTCATTTCCGGTATAGTTGGGCTGGCTTCCGGTCTCGCGCTCTGCAGTTGTTTTTAGCCAGCAGCCAACTTCCGGACTGCTGTATCCGGTTCGTATCTGTTGTTTTTCGAATGGCTTCCTGTATTTTTATGCTACATTTTCTTGATGAACTTTGTTATATCCTGTTCAGGTTCGTTCAAATTAGGTCTTTGAAAGACCGTGTATAAGAGACTCGTCAATAATTGCCTGTTCATATTAAAAGAAAAAAGTGTTCGCAATGTATAGATCGAGATAAGATAAAACGAGAAATTTGTACCAATCGGTGATTCAGCGCGCGTTCTTACACCCTTTGTTTGTTTGTTTGTTTGTATCTTTTCTTTTCTTGTTGTTGTTGTTGCTGCTGCTGCTGCTGCTGATGATGATGATGATGCTAGTGCTGTTGCTGTTGCTGTTGCTGACGACAATCCACTAATTCATCAGCATGAACAATATCAAATACAGCTTAAAAAGCAAGCTGTAAGAGATAAGGTAAGGTAGTGTTGCTTATAGCCCAGCCGACCACAGAACGCCATATCAGGGCTGTCACCACGTTAAAAGGAACTCACAAGTCATCAAAAAAAAAGAAGAAAAAAAGAAAACTTTTACACATCTCTTTAAAATACATCTTCTAAAAATGCATCAGATCCTTCGTTAAAAATCTGTCTTCCGTAAAATCTTAAATCAGATGAAAAATGTTGTTAATCTCTTTCAGAAACTCAAAGATCACGTCAGGTGGGACATCTCTGAACAGGGTTTTTTCATGGACTCTGCTGTAAAAAGTGTTTATGTCTCACATCGTGTAAGTCCCAACAATCTAAAAGAATATGTTTCACTGTGAGTGGAACAGGACATGGAATACACCACGGAGCTTCTTCACCTTTGAAAGATAAGAATGGGTATAAAACGAGTGGTCTGTGTGCAAGCGTCACAGAACTGTTTCTTCTTGACGGCCGCCTCTGGAACATGGTAAAAACTGGTTGAGGTTTGGACGGATTTTAAACAGTTTGTTATCCGTTTGTGAGTTCCATTCCTCTTGCCAGAGGTCTTTGACATAGGCGTGTGTTTTGGGTTTCAGATCAGTGTGAGGAACAGGAAACCTGCTGAAGGAAAACTGCTATAATTAAGAATACAAACGATGTATTACTTTTAATCCTCCGCTGCCACCCCATCCTCTCTCTGTATTCTCTTCTCTCCTCCCTGTCTCTCACCCATTCCTCTCTCTCACACCACCCCTCTCTCTCCTCGCTTCTCATGGGACTCTCTTTTTTCCACACACACACACCTCCCTCGTCAGCCTATTCGTGATTCTATGGGACATTTTTACACTCAATATGTGACCGACATTCTGTCCCACGCAGACATGTGAGAATGACTACATCGAAGTCTGCGGCTCTTCTCACCAGTCACAAGACGTTACTGTTATGGGTAGCTCGAATTAAAAGTTAATGGCTGAACGTTATCGCTAAAAAAAAAAATCCATTTTGACCTTTGGTCCTTTGTATCATGTTCGTATTAAAGATAAAGCGAACTTCAATCCTCAGCGCGAGGAGCCACGATCGGGAATTTCCGGTATAAAGTCCGATCAGCGACGATGAGGACAGTGTTCGGCTTCGGGCATCATCGGAAACCTTCGGAGTTCAACCTCGTTTCATGGTGTGGTTACGGTCTGAGTGTCGAGTTTCACTTTAGTTCGACTGCTTACTTTTGTTTCAAAGCGTGGCGTTTACGGAAAGTTCAGTGAGTACGTGGCGACAGTGAAGAGGAGTTAGTTGTCAGCTGGACAGGCGACCAGTCAGTCGCTGACATTGACGACTGGACGGTGTGTGGGACGAGTCTGTTCTAGTTTGATGTCGGTAACACAGCTGGCTTCCTGTGTTGTGCAGTCTACTGGGTTTAACGTTTGCCGACACAAAAGACGGCGCAACGTGGGGAGGAATCGGGTGGTGATTTTGATGAGAGTCAAGCCATCTACTGATTTTTTTTTTTTCTTTTTTTTTTTTTTTTTTTTTTTTTTTTTGGGGGGGGGGGGGGTGGGGGGGGGGGGGGGGGGGGGGGGGGGGGGGGGGGGGGGGGGGGGGCACTTTTTAAAGCAACACAAACAAAAAATAAACGTGATAGTTTTGCGTAGGAATTATTCATTGCGCGCGCGCGCGCGTGTGTGTGTGTGTGTGTGTGAATATGAATGTTAGTGTGTATGTGTGTGCGCATGTGTGTATGAGTGTGAGTGTGTGTGAGTTTGTGTGAGTGTGTGTGTGTGTGTGTGGTGTGTGTGTGTGTGTGTGTGTGTGTGTGTGTGTGTGTGTGTGTGTGTGTGTGTGTGTGTGTGTGTGAGTGTGTGTGTGTGTGTGTGGTGTGTGTGAGTGTGTGTGTGTGTGTGTGCGTGCATGTGTGTGTGTGTGTGTGTGTGTGTGTGTGTGTGTGTGTGTGTGTGTGTGTGTGTGTGTGTGTGTGTGTGTGACATAGAGGGGCTTGTCTCAG
>JADBJO010007256.1:60000-67500 GCA_016801955.1 Conus betulinus
GGGGGGGGGGGGGCGCTGAAGCGTTACATTGAACCCGAATTACAAGCACGAAGGGAACGATGTAAACGTGCAAATGGAGTTTTTAGAAAACGTGTGATTTTTGTCCCGAGGAGTTACGTCATACCTACAGTGTAAGCGTGAAGACTAAGGGAACGATTTTTAAACGGCTGGGTCAAGGTTTTGGTAGAAAAACTTCTCTTTATATCCTGAAGTTACGTTATACCCAAGGTATAAGCACGCAGACTATGAGAACGATTCAAACGGCCGGGGTCTAGGTTTAGGGGAAACGTCTCTTTTCGTTCTGAAGATTTTCGTTCTGAAGAGTTAAATTATACTCAGAGTGTAAGTACCGAAGACTAAGACTAACAGCAAGGTCGAGGTTGGAGGTGGGGGGGGGGGGGGGGGGGGGGGGGGTTTTTTTTTTTGTTTTTTTTTTGTCCTGAAGAGTCATTATACCCTGAGTGTAAGCACCAAAGACCAAAGAAACGATGTGAATGACCAGGTCAAGGATTAGGGCGAAACGTTTCTTTTCGTCCACAACACACCGCCCTCTGTGTAAAACAGACAGCTCGTGCGGTGTGGGGCAGAGTTAGGGATTTACTTAGGAGGGGAGTGAGGAGCGGGAAGGGGGGGGGGGGGTGGGTGGGGGGGGGGGGGGGGGGGGGCAGGGGGTCATAAAACGGCACGTGGATCCAGGCCACGTATGATCATACACGACGGGGGCCAGTGAAGTGGTCGTCACCCTGATGGGCTTGATCCAAAGCGCTGCTGACAACGAAGCGTGTGTCCCCGCGTAGGCGACATTAAAAAAAGCCTTGTTCGGAGCGCGCAGCAACAAGGCGGGCGTCACGTGTGAAGGCCTCCCGGTAGTAAGCGGGTGTGCGCGGGACACGTCACATGCGGTTTGTCAGTGTCACGCCTGTGGAGGCTGTGTGTGTGTGTCTGTCTGGTGGGGCCTCGGGCGTCTCTGGATAAGGGGTGCTGGAGGTTTCCTTGGAGACGGTGGTGTTTCTGGAAGGGCTGTTTATTCTGTCCGTCTGGATGTCGCGGTGGTGAAGTGTTAGTGCTGAGAGATTTTTTTCTCTCTCTTTTCTTTGAAGGGGGAGGGGGGGGGGGGGGGATATGCGAGGAGGGGAAGGGGGGGGGGGGGTCTGGTCGGTTGGGTGGCTAGATGGACCGTAGTTAATGTGGAATATAATGTATTGGAATATTTTTGTTAAATTTGAATCTTTTTGTTAAAATTGAAAGTTCTAAATCTGATATTGTGTCATGTTTGGAGACTGTTACTGCGTGTGTTGGCCTTTCTTTGTCAACATTGTTATTAATTTTGGTGTTATTTTTCTTTCAACCAATCTGAAAATAAGCGCAAGAGAAGGCACCTCCATGCATGTAACGACACGAAAAAACCATAACTTTATCAGTTGTGTATGAAAAAAATGCCCAGAAATTGAGTGTCTCGCGTTCCATACACAGTTAACAGTTGAAGCCATGTTTGGTGCCCTCAGGAAACGAACCAAAGGCACACAACACCGAGCCTGCATACATGTAAGCCAGCAAGAAGTTCACGGGGGGAGACCGAAGACCCCAGCCAAGATAAAACGAATCCCGGATCTATTCTTTGATAGGAATCCGCTTTACTATAGTCCCGCGCGAAACTGAACAGGTGTGTCCTTGGGTCACACACACTTCCTGTCAGCTGCATTCGACCTTGAAAGCCGTGTCGTAGTTCACGTGCAGTGTGTCTGAAGGACCAACGAAGCCACAGACGTGGGTGTGGACAGTGACCTTCATGGCCATGATATGATGCCCAGGACAAATGTGACGAAGGCGTTTCCCCGTCACACAGATTATTCACACGGTGTGCTATGATGTGTCTTACAGGAAGCAGCGGCCGGATGTCATCGTCATAGTCATGTGTTATTTCCGACCACTTAGGGGCGAAAGTAGTTTGTACTTGTTAGTTACTGCCGTGCTTTCACCATCTGGCTAAAGCTCGCGTTTCACATCAGCATTATGACGTCATCAGTCACAGAAAGACATTTGGGGAAAGTGCAGACCTCCACAAAGGGCGAAGGGATCCTAGATTCCGCCTTTTTAAATGCTTTCAGGGGAAGTAACAATACACAGAGGAAAAAAAAAAGAAGAGAAAAAACATGCGGACGTCTACGTTAACATTACTAGAAAGTTTTAATATTCCATAAAACATATGTTATTTCATAGATAGTCAAGAGTTATTTCCCATGGTTTTTGTTTTTGTTTTGTTTGTTTTTCTAATAAGATGCTAAAGTGTTGAACGTCGTCTATTACATCTCTGGAACATTTCAGTATTCCACAAAAAACAGGCCTATATCATTTCATATGTTGTCAAGAAACACTTTCCATGTCCTTTGTGAACAAGATGTCAAAAGAGCGGAACATCAAGGTTTCTATTGCGTAAAAGTTCTAATGTTCCGCTGAAATATAGTACTTCATAGATAGTCAAGAGTTGTTTCCCATGTACAACAGGATGCAGAACTACGAAAAGTGAACGTTTACATCGCTAGAAAGATGCATCGTTCTAAGAGATGGTAATACCAACTTCAGCAGTAATTTCACAGGGAGAAGTCAGTGGGAAATTTGACATCATCCTGATCAACGGATCTTGGCTCGGCCGTTTTGATCCGGATCGGCGCCACGGATCGGCACACAAATGTAATGGGTCAGCCCTCTGCACAAATTCCATCTCTACACCAAACTCGGTCAAAAAACTGGTCCAGCGGTTTCTGCGTAAACTAAGTGACAGACAGAACGACCTAACTGAGAACTAAAAACATCACCTCAGTGGTAAAGCCGACCTTTAAATCGGACTTTCACTTTTTACCACTTCTTCAGTCCACTTCGAGTGTGGCATAGCAGCGGACGCCGGGGGAGAGGCGGCAGCTCTCCTTTGAGGGACACTGATGTGAGAAGTCAGTGTCGGGCGGCGCAGTCAACCTTCCAGCCATATGGGTGACGACGGGTCTAGCCTGTGTCGCCGGGGTATGGCTGCTGGAGACGTGGGGCGATCGGCGATGGCGCAGTACCTTCTTTAAAGATTAATTTTGAATCTTTGGGACGTAGTATTTTTCTTTTCTTCTTTTAAGATTAATTTTAATCTTTGGGACGGAGCATTTTTCTTTTCTTCTTTAAATATTAATTTTGAATCTTTGGGACGGAGTAGTATTCTAGTATTCTACAGTAGTATACACGGGCGAGCACACATACACAAGTATATTCTCTCTCTCTCTCTCTCTCTCTCTCTCTCTCTCTCTCTCTCTCTCTCTCTCTCTCTCACTCACACACACACACACACACACACACACACACACACACACACACACACATACTCCCTGTTCTCTCTCTCTCTCTCTCTCTCTCTCTCTCTCTCTCTCTCTCTCTCTCTCTCTCTCTCTCTCTCTCTCGCTCACGCACACACACACGCGCGCGCGCACGCACGCACGATTGTACGCACACACACACACACACACACACACACACACACACACACACACACACACACACACACACACAAACATGGTAGTGGCGCAGACCATTCTTTGCCAGATGTCTAAAGTCTGACCCCGCACGTTGGGTTACTACACAGGTCTTGCGTCCACTGGCCCTCGTCCACGAGAACATCCTCCCAAATCATTGCGTGTTGATTTATGGACTGAACTGTTGACCTGGCACCTATTGAGTTGTTTACCCAGTAAGCTGTTGACTTAGCTCTTTGTGAGTTGCTGACCTAATGAACTGTTGACCTAGTACTTTATGAGTGGTTGACCTAGAGACCTGTTTACCTAGCACCGAGTGATTTGTTTACCTGGCGAGTTGTTGACCTGGTGAGCTACTGACCTGGTGAGCTGTGACCCAGTGAGTTGTTTACCTGGTGAGTTGTGACCTGGTGAGCTGAGCTGTTTACCTAGTGAGTTGTGACCTAGTGAGCTGTTGACCTAGTGAGCTGTTGACCTAACACCTAGTGAGTTGTTAACCCAGTGAGCTGTTGACCTAGCAACTAGTGAGTTGTTACCTGGTGAGTTGGTTACCTAGAGAGTTGTTGACTTAGTGAGTTGTTGACCTAGTGAGTTGTTGACCTAGCACCTGGTGAGTTGTTGACCTTGTGAGTTGTTGACCTAGTGAGTTGTGTACCTAGCACCTTGTGAGTTGTTGACCCAGTGAGTTGTGTACCTAGCACCTTGTGAGTTGTTGACCTAGTGAGTTGTGTACCTAGCACCTTGTGAGTTGTTGACCTAGTGAGTTGTGTACCTAGCACCTTGTGAGTTGTTGACCTAGTGAGTTGTGTACCTAGCACCTTGTGAGTTGTTGACCTAGTGAGTTGTGTACCTAGCACCTTGTGAGTTGTTGACCTAGTGAGCTGTTGACCTAGGACCTGGTGAGCTGTTTACCTAGTGAGTTGTTTACCTAGTGAGATGTTTACCTAGTGAGTTGTTTACCTGGTGAACTGTTTACCTAGTGAGCTGTGGACCAAGGAGGCAGTGTCCTGGAGGTTTATAAGGTGGGGTGCGGGGGGAAAGGACCTCTGCCTTGGCCGGCTGCGACATTGTTGTGATGGAACTGGAACTGACTGTGTGGGATGAAGGGCACCTGCAGGGGGGGGGGGGGGGGGGGGGGGGGGGGGGAAATGGCCTGACCTTGATTTCTCACTGACGTTCTTACTTCGTGACTGACTAACTGGCATACTTACTCACTCACCCGCTAGCTTACTTACTTATTTCCTTCCTTCCTTCCTTCCTTCCTTCTTTCCTTAATCACATACTTACTTACTTATTTACATACTCACTTACTTATTTATCCACCTACTTACTTACTTATTTACTTCCTTACTTACTTATTTACTTACTTATTTATCCACTTACTTACTTACTTACTTACTTACTTACTTACTTACTTACTTGTTTACATGCTTGTTTACTTGCGTACTCACGTACGTATTTCCTTACCTACTTATTCACTTACTTGTTTACTTACTTACTTTCCTACTTTCTTCCTTCCTTCATTCCTTCCCTTCTTTCTTACTTATATATTTACTTACGTGCTTGCTTACTTGCTTTCTTTTTGCTTGTTTGCTTACTTACTTACTCACTTATTTGCTGGCTTATCTAATAACTTTCTTACTTACCCTCTTACCTTACCTTCTTACTTACGTACTTACTCCTCTTACCTTCTCACGTACCTACTTACTTACCTTCCTACTTACCTTCCTACTTACCTACTTACTTACCTTCCTACTTACCTACCTACTTACCTACCTACTTACCTGCTTACTTACCTTCCTACTTACCTACTTACTTACCTTCTACTTACCTACCTACTTACCTACCTACGTACCTACTTACTTACCTTCCTACTTACCTACTACTTACCTTCCTACTTACTACCTACTTACCTACCTACTTACCTGCTTACTTACCTACCTACTTACCTACCTACTTACCTGCTTACTTACCTACCTACTTACGACCTACCTACTTACCTGCTTACTTACCTCCTACGTACCTACTTACTTACCTTCCTACTTACCTACCTACTTACCTACCTACTTACCTACTACTTACCTACCTACTTACCTGCTTACTTACCTACCTACTTACCTGCCTACTTACCTACCTATTTACCTGCTTACTTACCTGCTTACTTACCTACCTACTTACCTACCTACTTACCTACCTACTTACTGCTTACTTACCTATCTACTACCTACCTACCTGCTTACTACCTACCTACTTACCTACTTACTACTTACTTACCTACCTACTTACCTGCTTACTTACCTTACCTACTTACTTACTACCTACTTACCTACTACTTACCTACCTACTTACCTGCCTACCTTACCTACCCTACTTACCTACCTACTTACCTGCTTACTTACCTACCTACTTACCTACCTACTTACTGCTTACTTACCTACCTACTTACCTACCTACTTACCTACCTACTTACCTTACCTACCTACCTACCTACCTACTACCTGGCTTACTTACCACTTACTTACCTACTTACTTACCTACCTACTTACCTACCTACTTACCTACCTACTTACCTACCTACTTACCTACCTACTTACCTACCTACTTACCTGCTTACTTACCTACCTACTTACCTACTTACTTACCTACCTACTTACCTACTTACTTACCTACTTACTTACCTACGTACTTAACAACCTACTTGCCTACCTACTTGCCTACCTACTTACCTACTTACTTACCTACCTACTTACTTACCTACTTACTTACCTACGTACTTAACAACGTACTTGCCTACCCACTTGCCTACCTACTTACCTACTTACTTACCTACCTACGTACCTACTTACTTACCTACGTACTTAACAACCTACTTGCCTACCTACTTACCTACTTACTTACCTACTTACTTACCTACTTACTTACCTACTTACTTACCTACGTACTTAACAACCTACTTGCCTACCTACTTACCTACTTACTTACCTACCTACTTACCTACTTACTTACCTACCTACTTACTACGTACTTAACAACCTACTTGCCTACCTACTTACCTACTTACTTACCTACCTACTTACCTACTTACTTACCTACCTACTTATCTACTTACTTACCTACCTACTTACCTACCTACTTACCTACTTACTTACTTACCTACTTACTTACCTACTTACTTACCTACTTACTTACTTACCTACCTACTTACCTACCTACCTACCTACCTACTTACCTACTTACTTACCTACCTACTTACCTACTTACGTACCTACCTACTTGCCTGAATTCTTACATACTTACTTACTTACTTACCAACTTACCTACTTACTTAGCTACCTGCTTACATAAATTCTTACAAACTTACTTACCAACTTACATACCTACTTATCTACCTACTTACCTACCTACTTACCTACCTACCTACCTACCTACCTACTTACCTACTCACTTACCTACCTACTTACCTACCTACTTACCTACTTACTTACCTACCTACTTACCTACCTACTTACCTACCTACTTACCTGCTTACCTTACCTATCTACTTACCTACCTACTTACCTGCTTACTTACCTACCTACTTACCTACTTACTTACCTACCTACTTACCTGCTTACTTACCTACCTACTTACCTACCTACTTACCTACTTACTTACCTACCTACTTACCTGCTTACTTACCTACCTACTTACCTACCTACTTACCTGCTTACTTACCTACCTACTTACCTACCTACTTACCTGCTTACTTACCTACCTACTTACCTACCTACTTACCTACCTACTTACCTACCTACTTACCTGCTTACTTACCTACTTACTTACCTACTTACTTACCTACCTACTTACCTACTTACTTACCTACCTACTTACCTACCTACTTACCTACCTACTTACCTACCTACTTACCTACCTACTTACCTGCTTACTTACCTACCTACTTACCTACTTACTTACCTACCTACTTACCTACTTACTTACCTACTTACTT
>JADBJO010007256.1:72500-80713 GCA_016801955.1 Conus betulinus
TCTATCTATCTATCTATCTATCTATCTCTCTAGCTGTCTGTCTGTCTGTCTATCTTATGTAATAGTGGAGGGTAGAGATTGGTGTCTGGAACGGGAGGGAGCACCAGCCCACAGCATTGATGAAACGGGGTGCACGTTGACCATCTGGTCCCCTGTGGTGGAATGCTGTCTTGGTACCCTGCATCTCAGAGTACCATGACAATGTGGTCCCCCTGTGGTGGAATGCTGTCTTGGTACCCTGCATCTCAGAGTACCATGACAATGTGGTCCCCTGTGGTGGAATGCTGTCTGTGGAGTACCATGACAATCTGTCCCCTGTGGTGGAATGCTGTCTTGGTACCCTGCATCTCAGAGTACCATGACATCTGGTCCCCTGTGGTGGAATGCTGTCTTGGTACCCGCATCTCAGAGTACCATAACAATCTGTTTCCCCTGTGGTGGAATGCTGTCTTGGTACCCGCATCTCAGAGTACCATGACAATGTGGTCCCCTGTGGTGGAATGTTGTCTTGGTACCCGAATCTCAGAGTACCATGACAATCTGTTCCCTGTTGTGGAATGCGGTCTTGGTACCCGCATCTCAGAGTACCATGACAATGTGGTGGTGGAATGCCCTGTGCATCTGGAATGCTGGTCTTGGTATGCGGTCCTGGTACCCGAATCTCAGAGTACCATGACAATCTGTTCCCCTGTGGTGGAATGCGGTCTTGGTACCCCGCATCTCAGAGTACCATGACAATCTGGTCCCCTGTGGTGGAATGCTGTCTTGGTACCCTGCATCTCAGAGTACCATGACAATCTGGTCCCCTGTGGTGGAATGCTGTCTTGGTACCCGCATCTCAGAGTACCATGACAATCTGGTCCCCTGTGGTGGAATGCTGTCTTGGTACCCTGCATCTCAGAGTACCATGACAATGTGGTCCCCTGTGGTGGAATGCTGTCTTGGTACCTGCATCTCAGAGTACCATGACAATGTGGTCCCCTGTGGTGGAATGCTGTCTTGGTACCCTGCATCTCAGAGTACCATGACAATGTGGTCCCCTGTGGTGGAATGCGGTCTTGGTACCCTGCATCTCAGAGTACCATGACACTCTGGTCCCCTGTGGTGGAATGCTGTCTTGGTACCCTGCATCTCAGAGTACCATGACACTCTGGTCCCCTGTGGTGGAATGCTGTCTTGGTACCCTGCATCTCAGAGTACAGACATGACAATGTGGGACTGCTGTCTTGGGAAAGTCTTGGTACCCTGCATCTCAGAGTACACATCCGCGAGGGATGTGTATCTCACTGGTTTCTGTCTTAAATGGTGGTGTGACATACATGAACAGACAGACAGACAGACAGACAGACAGACAGACCGGAAAGACCGTGTGGCGAGGACAACAACCGTTAGGTGTGTATCTCTTAAATGGAACGATATTCATGAACAGACAGACAGACAGACAGACAGACAGACAGACAGACTGGGAAAGACGGTGTCGTCACGACAAAGACCGTTAGGTGTGTATGTCTTAAATGGACCGATATTCATGAACAGACAGACAAGACAGACAGACAGACAGGAAAGTCCTGTCGTCAGGACCAAGACCGTTAGGTGTGATGAATTTCACACACCCACACCCCCCCCCCCCCCCCCCCCCCCCACCATCACCCACCCACCACCATTAGGGGAGCGGAAGGGGGGTGGGGGACGGGGGGAGGGGGATGGAGGGAGTCCACATAACTTTAAATTTACCGTGACTCGGGGGGGGGGGGGGGTGGGGTGGGGGCGGGGGGCGGTGGGGGGGGGTGAGTGAGGACAGCTGACTGATGTACGAGGCTCATCAAACTTCAGACTCGGAGTCCTGGAAGCTTAAAGGGATCGCTGTTAATGACTGGCACCGTGCTGATCGGAGGGAGGGGGGGGGGGGGGGGGGGGGGTAGGGTAGGGTGTGTGTGGGTGGGGGTGGGGGGGGGGTGGCAATGGCCTGAAGGAGGTTGGAATGGGGGGGGAAGGGTAGAGGGGTGTCTATTGGGGACGGAATGGGGAAAGCACTATCGCCGATCAGTCTGGGTAGGGGGACATGTATTTCTCTTCACCTTGAGGGATGGTGATGGTATACAACCAGCCATCGGTTTCGGAGATAGTTCAGAGCCGTCTGCTATACTTGGTAGATGTGGTCCATTGCGACAGTGTTCCTTGTCTGGCTGGCTGGCTGGGCTGGTGGGCTGACTGTCTGGTGGTTGTCTGTCTGTCTGTCTGACTCTCGGTCTGTATGTCTGTCTGTCCGTCTGTCTGTCAATCTGTCTGTCTCTCTGTGTCTGTCTGTCTGTTTGTCTGTTTGGGAGTCTGTCTGTCTGCCTGTATCTTTGTGTGTGTGCTTGTGTGTGTGTGTGTGTGTGTGTGTGTGTGTGTGTGTGTGTGTGTGTGTGTGTGTGTGTGTGTGTGTGCATGCCCGCGCGCGTGCGTGCGAATGTGTGTGTGTGTGTATGTATGTATGTGTGTGTGTGTGTGTGTGTGTGTGTGTGTGTGTGTGTGTGTGTGTGTGTGTGTGTGTGTGTGCATTCACTATAATACCACACGCGATACCCCGTCTTTGCATAACACCTCATCCAAGCATGCACACAGCAATATTCAAGTCTGTGAGAAAGAAAAAAACAAAACATGCTCATTTCCTTCAAAGCGTTAACGACCAACTCCTCCACCATTCATCTCTTCACACAGCCAATGGATCAACATCCCACACTCTTTTATCTCCTTACAGTATTGACAGTGAAGGTAGATGTGGGGCGGGTGACCCACAGACAGACGGCACAGGCAACAAATGTACATGGGGATGGAACGGCCTAGCACGGGGAACACCAAATGAAAAGCCAGACTACAAACATGACAGAGAAAGAAATCGATTGAAGACTGCGCTACGCGTGGTTAGTTTTTCCTTCACTCAGGGGAAAGATGAGGAAGGATTAGGAGCTTGAGGGTGGGATGGGAAGGTGGGGATGTGGGGTGGGGGAGGGGGGTAGAAAATGAGAAGAGGAGGGGGGGGGGGGGAAGGAGAGGGCACGTAGCCTTGGTTTATAGTATCCCCTGGACACGTGTGAGCGATACCCAATGATGGATGGGTGAGCAGCAGCCATCAACACCCGGACGTGGTGTCAGAAAGACGGTGGTGGGGGGAGTGACGGGAAGATTGCCGGCTAGCTGCTGCCGTGGTGAGGGAGGGACTGTGGGAGAGTGATGGATTGATGGAGATTGATCCCTCCCGCACTGTGGGCAGGCGGTTTTCGGAGCCTTGTTCTGCCACAGCCTGAACCTTCAGCAGTGATGAATTTAGCGTCCAGGACTTTCCGGCGCTGGCTGGTGAGTGGTTGCAGGAAGGAAGGGATGGTGGGGGACACCGGGGTGACGAAGAGATCGATCATGGGGTTTGACAGGGGGTTCGATTGGTCCCCCCTTCCACCAATGCCTCTTGGTTGGATGTAGCCAAGAATAATGTTTGTGGAATACGAGAGAGAGAGAGAGAGAGAGAGAGAGAGAGACGAGAGAGAGAGAGAGAGAGAGAGAGAGAGACAGACAGACAGACAGACAGACAGAAGGAGGGAGAGAGAGGGAAGGAGAAAGAGAGAGAGAGACAGAAAGAAGGAGAGAGAGAGAGAGAGAGAGAGAGAGAGAGAGAGAGAGGAGAGAGAGAGAGAGAGTCAAAGAGAGAGAGAGAGTTTGCGCACTTGTGCACATAATTTCGTGTGTGTGTGTGTGTGTGTGTGTGTGTGTGTGTGCGTGTGTGTGTGTGCGCGCGCGCGCGCGCGCACAGGCGCGTAGAGGAGGGGAGAGGGGACTTGAGTGTGTGTGTGTGTGTGTGTGTGTGTGTGTGTGTGTGTGTGTGTGTCATCATTCCTTTGAGCACAATGCAAATGCCACTCAAGATTCCTCAGTCTGTCCTCTCCTTCAGTTGTCTTTACCGCTGTCTAAGTTAATGAAGAATCCTTACGTCTTAATGGGGTGGAAAGCACAAATCCGTTTCCTGGAAGCCAGTGAATCCACTGGTTGCACACCAAAAAATCAACACGCCAAGGCCTTGCTTGAATAGCCGAGTATTCATAGACTGACACAGTTTAGACTGTTTTACATTTCCTTTTCGTTTCGATGGTGTCCAAAGTTGATTCTCCTCATTTTCTTTCGTTTGGCCATCAAAGTACATCCCAGGTGGTTCCAAGCAGACAGATTAAAATTAAAGTAATGAGGGAGGGGGGGGGGGGGGGGGTTGTAAGGGGGAAGACCACCTGGCGAAAAGATAGGGGTCACGGTTGGGAGCGAAGGTTTGAAATGTAGACGTCAGCTAAGGGGAAGGTCACGTATGTTGAAGATTGAGAATGATGTCATCAGTGACCCACCCCCCCCCCACCCCCTCCTAAAACAAGGGAAAGGATTGGGTGGGAAGTGCAGGGGGAGGGTGGATGTTGGGGGCAGGATATGTTTTCAGTGATGAGTTTTATTATTATCAAATACTGGTTCAAATTTAGGCTGACCCTCTAAACGCTTACCTAGAGTATAGGATAGTGATTTGAGTGCAAAATGCTAATCGTGGCGTGTGGCCACTTTCGCCATACGCTTTGGTATTACGCATCGGGAGGCGGATAGAAAGAAACAGTGACACAGCACTTGGTGGGAAGGGGTGAGTGTGGGCCCAGGTTGTGGACCAGGGGCATCCGTTTGTCGTTGGTGATGGGACTGCCGGGTCGTCCGTAACGGGGTTTACATGATATGAGATGGCATCATGGGGTATTACACATAGGTTCTGCTCTGTGGGAAATTGGAGAGGCTGCTGCTGGGGAGGTGGGGGGGTGAGGGGGGGGGGGGGGGGGGGGAGTCTGTGAAGGTTATCGTGACAACATCCTGTATGTCTGCTCTCTCTGTCTCCGTTTCTCTCTCTCTCTCTCTCTCTCTCTCTCTCTCTCTCATCCTCTCTCTCTCTCTCTCTCTGTGTGTGTGTGTGTGTGTGTGTGTGTGTGTGTGTGTGTTCGTTCGTCCGTCGTCTGTCTGTCTGTCTGTTTCTGTCTCTCTCTTTGTTCTTCTCTCAATTCTCTCTCTCTCCGCTCCCCCTCCTCTCTCTCTCTCTCTCTCTCTCTCTCTGTCTCTCTATCCCTTCCCTACTCTCTCTCCCTGTGCCTCTCTGTCTCTGTCTCTCTCTCTCTCACTCTTCCTCCCTCCCAACCCTCCCTTCCCTCTCCCTCTCTCTTCACCTCCCTCTCTCCCATCCTCTCTGTCTGTCTGGATGTCTGTCTGTATTTTGTCTGTCTCTTTGCGGGTATGAGTGCGCACGCGTGTTTGCGCGCACGTGTGCGAAATCATGCATTTGTTCGTGTGTGTGTGTGTGTGTGTGTGTGGTGTGTGTGTGTGTGGTGTGTGTGTGTGTGTGTGTGTGCGTGCGTTTGTGTGTGTGTGCGGGGTGTGCGTGTGTGTGTGTATGTGTGTGTGTGTGTGTGTGTGTGTGCGTGTGTGTGTGTGTGTGTGTGTGGTGTGTGTGTGTGGCATGCCACACACACGCTGTGACACACTTGCGTGCATATCTCCCCATCCATTCCCCCCAGACACCCGCGGTGCTTGCAGAGCAGGCAACATCTCTCTGGGGGGAAACTTTCCAGCCTTGATGAAGGTTGACATGTGTGAGGCGACCTTAAGTGTCGCCACTCATCGTGTTCAGAGGTCGTGTTCAGAGCGTGGACAGCAGCAGGCCATGGGATCGGGGAGGGGAGGGGGTAGCAGGGAGTAGGGAGGGGAGGGAGGGATTATGGAGGGTGCGGTGAGTGGTGGATTGGGGATGGGGGGGGGTGAGAGGAAAAAGACAAGAAGGCTGCTGCCCTTCAGTCTGACATAACGCATCGACAAACTGACATGGTGGGGGGGTTGGGGGGTGGGGGTAAAAATTATTTCCTTGGAGTGAACAGAGAGGAGAAACACTTAGAGGAGTGTAAAGAGAGAGAACGTGAGTCGTGTGGAATCGACGGGTCTCTCTCTCTCTCTCTCTCTCTCTCTCTCTCTCTCTCTCTCTCTCTCTCTCTCTCCGCACTCTCTCTCTCTCGGCTCCTCCTCTCTCTCCTCTCGCTCTCTCCTCCTCTCTCTCTCTCTCGTCTCTCTCCCCCCTCCCCCCCCCCCCCATCTCCTCCTCTCCCTTTCCTCTCTTCTCTTTAGATTATGGAAATCAATCTGTGGGCACAGATTGGAAATAAACTGGGGCACACTGAAATGATGTATGGTTGGGGTTGGTTGTTTGTGGTGATGCAGGTTTGAAACGTAAAAAGAAGCTTTTAAGAAAACAAGGAGGTGTGGGGGGAGGGGTGGTATGCGCTGTTTTTAAAATATACCGTCACATTTATTTCTTCAGCGAGCATTTCTGCAGACACTGATGTATTGGTGCTGTGGAGAAAGCTCAGGATGATGTATGCGGACATGTAACGCCAAGCCTCTCTTCTCTTTGCCACCTTCAAGGGATTTGAACTTGGACACCCTGGCGTCCTTCATCAAGCAACTGACTTGATGTCGTTTCTTTCTTTTCTGGTTGTTTCACCATGTCTTTTACTTTCATGTTTGATAGTCTGCCTTAACTATGGGCTTCTTGCTTTTTGGTGCCATCTCCAAATAAGAGAGATCCATATCATATGGATACAGCATTTTGCTGTAGAGTTGATATTCTTGAGTTCGAATCACTTGTAGATGCGGACAGACTCTCGAAGGCGGACAGCCAACAAGGACCAAATAGCCCATGCTGTATCCTACAGAGAAACGAAGACCATCATCCGCAGCCATTGCAGGACAGCATGGAGAGAAAGACTACAGGTGGAGGTAGAGAAGGATGACATCCACCATCTTGAGCGTGCCCAACAAGTCGCCATCTTCAGACTAAGAACTGGACACTGTCAGTTGCTCTGCCACCTCTATCGCCTGAACATATCGCACACAGATGAGTGCCCTTGTAGCACTGGCCCACAAAACCCAGCCCACTGTACTTCAGTCCTGTCCCACGTTCGACAGCCTGCGGCGTGAGTTCTGGCCCGGTGCAGTGGAACTCCAAGAAAAGCTGTGGGGAACGGCGGACTCACTCCGACGGACCGCTGACTTTGCCCAAGGTACCGGACTTTGTATCTGACCAGCATGACCAGGGAACGCAGAAGAAGAAGAATCACTTGTGGGGTCGGATTTTTTGTTTTGTTTTGTTTGTTTTTGTTTTGTTGCTTTTTTTGTTACAGTTTTTTAAGGAAATCTTATATTAGGCAGAGATCAGTAAACAGTAATAAAGAACACGTAAGACAACTCTGCTCCCATGATGGCCTGAAGAACGTCCATAACTCCAAACAAATGCTGCTTTACGACACCACAATCGCCTAGCGATATACGAGAGAGAGAGAAGAGAGAGAGAGAGAGAGAGAGAGAGAGAGAGAGCACAGAACAAGCAGAGAAACCTCCCCTCCCGCCCCCCCCCCCCCCCCCCCCCCCCCCCCCACCAAAACGGCGTTCCAAGCTTGCCCATATACCCTGTCTATCTATCTATCCATCTATCTATCAGTCTATCCGTTCTATGTATCCATCTATCTATCCATCTATCTATCTATCCATCTATCTGTCTATCTAGCTACTTATCTGTCTGTCTGTCTATCTCCATGTTTGTCTGTCTGTCTATCTACCTATCTATCTATCATCTACCTATCTATCTATCTATCATATCTAATCTATACTATCTATCTATCTGTCTGTCTGTTCGCTGTCTATCTATCTATCAATCTATGTAGAGAGAGTATCTATGTATCTATTAATCTATTATTATCTATAGTATCTATCTATCGAGCGATCGATCGATCTTATCTAGGCTATCTATCTATCTGTCCTATCTGTCTGTCTGTCTGTATATCTATCTATCTATACTATCTATCTATATGGAGGAGAGAGAGAGAGAGAGAGAGAGAGAGAGAGAGAGTGTAGTGAGTGTGGTGTGTGTGTGTGTGTGTGTGTGTGCTGTGTGTGTGGTGTGTGTGTTGTGTACACAACGTGTTGGTTTTTCAAAAATGTAATATGCCTCCGTTCTGGCATCTTCCTGGCAAGGGTGTAGCACAACCGGGCCAAAGTTTTCCAGCCGTTTGAACTTTGACAAGTTGTGCAGCGAACTTAAGTGATGCCCACTCCTCCGTCGTGTTCAATGTGTCGAAAGGATTCGCACCAATGAAGCGAGGCAGCAGCGATGG
>JADBJO010007256.1:91768-96768 GCA_016801955.1 Conus betulinus
CGTCTCTGGGGGTCTCTAATCTCGGTCTGTCCCCCCTGTCTCTCTCCTCCCTCTCTCCCCATCTCTCCTCGCTCCTTCTCTCTCTCTCTCTCTCCCCTCTCCTCTCCTCTCTCTCTCTCCTCTCAGTGTGTCTGCCTGCTTGTCTCCTGTCTGCCTATTTACTTGCTTGTCTGTCTGCTGTCTGTTTTCCTGCCCGCCTGCAGCCTGCCTGCCTGCCTGCCCTGCCTCCCTCTCTCCCTCTGTACATTCTCCCCCCCTCCTTTCCTGGTACATCGAGGCACAGACACACAGACAGCCACAGACGCCACCGTGGACATTTCAGACCACCACAGACTCACCAGACCATCACAGACTCACCAGAGCATCACAGACTCACCAGATCACCACAGACTCACCAGATCACGAAAGACTCACCAGATCACTAACGACTTACCAGATCACCACAGCCTCAACAGATCACCAACGACTCACCACATCACCGAAGACTCACTACATCACCGAAGACTCGGCAGATCACCAAAGACTCACCAGATCACCAAAGACTGACCAGATCACCACAGACTGACCAGATCACCAAAGACTGACCAGATCAGCGAAAACTCACCAGATCACTAAAGACTCACCAGATCACCACAGACTCACCAGATCACCAAAGACTGACCAGATCACCGAAGACTGACCAATGCTGACGCCTTGGGTTTTCAATGGCAGCCTGAAAAAAAAAGGAAAAGAAACAAAAACAAAATAACAACAACAACAACAAAACACGAAAAAAAAGCCAGATAGTGTGACATGTGAGGAGCGAGCGATGTGTGGCAAAGAAGAAGAAAGGAATGTGGTGGGTGGGGGGGCTGTTTGTGGAGAGGGAAGGGAAGGAAGGCACGGGGATGGGGGGAGGTGGTGGTTAATTAGTTATCTTATTTCAAAGTCTTGTTCATCGTGTCGATGATTTTAGACTCTAGCATCCAAAACAACAACACTTTGTTAATTTTTCAACATCATCAACATACTCAACAGAATAAGATTTTTAAAAAAAACGGGGAAGAAGAAGAAGAAGAAGAAGAAGAAGAAGAAGAAGAAGAGAAGAGAAGAAGAGAGAGAGAGAGAGAGAGAGAGAGAGAGAGAGAGAGAGAGAGAGAGAGAGAGAGAGTTACAAGAAACGAGCACTAGGACTACGTAACAAAGAAACTAGCTAATCTAAATATTGAAAGGTTGAAAAAAGATTAAAAAACTGATTCCCCCCCCCCCCCCCCCCCAAAAAAAAAAAAAAAAAAAAAAAAAACTTACCATTAGAAAGAGGCAAAATACATTCTACGACTTCCGGAGGTAGGGAAGATTTCATTGAAGCACATTTGACCAGTATATGCTCAATTGTCAGTTCTGCAGAGCAGACACACTTAATGTCTTTACAGTACTTTGTCGTTGAAGCATTTAACAAAAGTCTGCACCGCAAGGTAACAATTGATCTTCTTGCACATGGAGTTTTCAAGAATGAAGATTACTTAGTCCCAGAAGAGAAAAAAAAACGTTGTATCGTTTCATTTTCTATTATGTTACACATTCCTACTGAAGATAAACTGCAAGGCAGTTCAATATCATTCAAAGTGCTCTCGCCCCATTTTTCTGTGGATGGGATCACAGGAGCGGGGGGGAGGGGGGGGGGGGTGGCGGGGGGAGGGGGTCAGTGGGATGAGTGTCGATTCAAAGTGCCGGTGTCAGGGAGAAAGCGTCACGCCCATGAGGTAGGTTCATCCCTGACCGAGTGTCAAAGACTGCACCTGGTCGTCCCTGCCCCTTTGCCCCCCGCCCCCCCCCCCCTCTCCCCTCCACCTCCAGTCTCTAACCTCCTCCCCAGCTAGAACGAACCTTCGATTCCTCGAGGTCAGAAGTCAAGATCGTGTCGTCCAGTTAGGTCATTTTGTGATGCAGATCGAGTTAGAAGTCAAGCTGGTGTCGTCCGATCAGGTCATGCGTCCAATCAGGTCATGGTGTACTGCGGATCGTGTCAAATCAGGTCATGGTGTAATGCAGATCGTGTCGTCCAATCAGGTCATGGTGTACTGCAGATCGTGCCGTCCAATCAGGTCATGGTGTACTGCGGATCGTGTCGTCCAATCAGGTCATGGTGTACTGCGGATCGTGTCGTCCAATCAGGTCATGGCGTAATGCAGATGGAGGTTAAAAACGTCACGTGTAGAAGCGAAACTAAGTCAGGGTTACGTTCAAAGTGAGGCGACTGCAGGAAAGAAATTGGAACATTTTTTTTTTTTTAAAGAGAAATCACACTTAATCCACTAGATATTTTTTGATAAGAAAAATTCTACGTAATCTCTTCAGAGAGCATGAAGACCTCAAGGCGAAAGCTTGGTCGTGTCTGGAGTTGTACTGTTATCACGAGTCAACAGGACGGCAACGAGTGAGGCTACGGGATGAAACACGACAGTTGTCCGACGATGGCGTTTTTACCCGTTGGCAGTCTCTACAGTCAATGAAAGATGGGCTTGCACACCTATGGAATGCTCCCATGGAGGTTCTGTCGTGTCTCATCCAGCGGCTATTACACAATGGCATCTGCCAGGGAGCAGTTATGTCCCCCAACGTGTCAGTGGAATGCCTTGTGCGTGCCTGCACCCTATGTGAACACAGCGCAGGCTTCCAAGGTGGTGCAGGATTGCTCCCAGCTGGTTTGTTCGCAGTTGAGGACAGTACTTCTCTGGGTCCTACCAGCACCTTCAGGTGCATCTTGTTCATTCTTAATCCGCCAGAAGAAAGGGACAAGCACATTCTTGTCAGCGTTACGACTGAGAAGAATGTGTGAGAGGTCAGGTGAGGGGAATTGGGGTCGTGGTGACCTAGATGGAGATGTTGAGGTCGAGGGGCCCAGCTGGGTGAGGGTTGTCTTCAGGTGGAGATCGTGGCCGTGGCCACGGTGAACTCATTGTGATCGTGGTCATCCGAATCAGCGTTATGAGACCCTCCTAGTTGAGGTTACGTTGACGTTAAGGTCATCAAAAGGGGTCCTTTTGATCCATAGGTCAATGAAGAGTGACCGTGACATTTAACCTCAACATGTGTTGTTATGACCTGTCTCGGCCATCTTGTCCTCATATGCTTAATGTCATGTGCGCAGATACATGGGTACAAAATCTTCCCCCCCCCCCCCCCCCCCCCCCCTCCCCATCTCCCTGTTTCTTTCTCGCTCTGCTGTTCCATCCCCAGGGTTCTCCCCCCCTTCTACTCCCCAACTATTGCGCAATCTCCGCTTTCCTGCTTCTTTCGCAACTACCGTCACGGCAACGCAGATATCGGCGTGTCAGTGTGTCCTGGCTCTCTCTCTCTCTCTCTCTCTCTCTCTCTCTCTCTCTCTCTCTCTCTCTCTCTCTCTCTCTCTCAGCGTCGCCCTCTTCTTTTGTCTGTTTCGCTCTCTGTCTTTATTTCTCTCTCTCCCTCATTCTGCTCTCTCTTCTCTCTCTCTCTCTTCTCTCTCTCTCTATCTCTCTCTCTCTCTCCCTCAGCATCGCCCTCGCTTTCTCTCTTGTCTCTCTCTCTGTGTCTCTCCTCTCGCTCTCTGCTCCTCTCTCTCTCCTCTCTCTCCTCTCTCCTCTCTCCTCTCTCTCTGTCTCTCTCTCTCTCTCTGTCTCCCTCCCCCTCTCTCTTCTCCCTCTCTCTGTCTCGCTGTCTGTCCCCTGTCTGTCTGTCTCTCTGTCTCTCTCTCTCTCTCTCTCTCTCTCTCTCTCTCTCTCTCTCTCTCTCTCTCTCTCTAAGGCACTCATTAGAGCCCTGCAGCACTATCATTTTGGACAGTGATGTCCACAAGATGCAACGAATTTGGGAGCCACGGGTTCACCCAGAAAATCGGCTCAATGTGTGATCTGGAATGTCCGACATCCAACACCCAGGGAGTTCCGTCAGGCTGAATACGCCGTGGGGATGTTTGTGGGTGGGAAGTTTATAGGGACAGGGCCCGTGTCACCCATTACTCGTGTTGGGCGTTTCAGCCTCGGAGCGCGCGCTGCACGTGCGATGTTTCTTGTGGCATTTTAATAAGAGACATAAGGAGAGAGAGAGAGAGAGAGAGAGAGAGAGAGAGAGAGAGAGAGAGAATGTGGCATCTTTAGTGTCTTGCATCTCGATCGCTCTGATGGCAGGTGGGTGGGAATGTCAGTAAGCGAAATGAGAGTCCCGGCGAATTTCTGGGATGTGTAAGCCAGAGGGGAATTGGAAAGTGGTTCTCCAGAATGTGGCGTTCAAAGGGTTAAAAAAAAAAAAAAAAAAAGAAAAAAAAAACAGAAATCCTACGGCTGGTTGTAGTTATCCGATTGGGTGTAAAATGATTTTAAAGCAGAAGTCATATGCATGATTTTTTTTTATATCCAGTTTGCTTTGAAAAAAAAAAAAAAACTAGAGCAGAACTCATAGATGGTAGTTTTATCCACTTTGCTGCAGAAAAAAAATGTTTTGAAGCAGAAATCTTATGTAGGGATGTTTTATGCAGTTTGAAGCAGAAATCTTATGTAGGGATGTTTTATGCAGTTTGAAGCAGAAATCTTATGTAGGGATGTTTTATGCAGTTTGCTGTTTAAGGCGTTTTGTGTTCAGATATTTGTTCAAATTTCTACGTGTAGAGAAACTGCTGTCGTCGGGTATGAAGAGACTGGCTCTGTGTGTGACCTGCACCACCAATAGAGATGTTGACTTTTTTGGTACCTATGTGAGAAGGCTGGTATACATGTACCTGTACAGATATGTTTAGTTTTGGTACACATGTGTTTAGGGCTGGTAAACATGTACCGATTTAGATTTTTTTCGGTACACGTGTGTTTTGGGCTAGTATACATGCACCCCTAAAGATGTGTTGACTTTTGGGTACACGTGTGGTTGGGTACATGTACCGATAGATGTGTTTATTTTTTTCTTGATGCGCTTTGTGACAACGAACAGGAAATGATATGGGGCAGCCATTGATGGTCGACATACTTTGTTTCTTTTCCATGCTTTGA
>JADBJO010007256.1:104268-106768 GCA_016801955.1 Conus betulinus
GAAAAAAAAAAATGTTTCATAAGGCTCCGCCGATAAATGTAGACAAACGAATCACAAGACAAAACACGACGCGTTTCGACCTCTTACGTCTTCTTCAGGTAAGGCACACAACACTCAGACAACGAAAATGAAAGAGCTATCACATCTTCATCCACTTCGACACAATAAGTTGCGCTAGAACGTGTGCAAGACGAAAACAAACAAACAAAAAAGGCCTTAGCTTTGACTGCAGCTCTGCCGAAATGAGGCCTGAAGCAGACAGCTTTCCCCATGGTCCTGAATAGCTTCCCTCCATAGCACGGCCTTTCCCATGGTCCTGATTAGCTTCCCTCCATAACACGCACGCCTTTCCATGGTCCTGATTAGCTTCCCTCCATAGCACGGCCTTTCCCATGGTCCTGATTAGCTTCCCTCCATAGCACGGCCTTTCCTATGGTCCGGAATAACTTTCCCTCCATACAACGGCCTTTCCCATGGTCCTGAATAGCTTCCCTCCATAGCACGGGCCTTTCCCATGGTCCGGAATAGCTTCCCTCCATACCACGGCCTTTCCCATGGTCCGGAATAGCTTCCCTCCATAGCACGGCCTTTCCCATAATCCGGAATAGCTTCCCTCCATACTACGGCCTTTCCCATGGTCCTGAATAGCTTCCCTCCATCCACGGCCTTTCCCATGGTCCTGAGTAGCTTCCCTCCATACCACGGCCTTTCCCATGGTCCTGAATAGCTTCCCTCCATAGCACGGCCTTTCCCATGGTCCGGAATAGCTTCCCTCCATACCACGGCCTTTCCCATGGTCCGGAATAGCTTCCCCTCCATAGCACGGCCTTTCCTATGGTCCTGAATAGCTTCCCTCCATACCACGGCCTTTCCCATGGTCCGGAATAGCTTCCCTCCATAGCACGGCCTTTCCCATGGTCCGGAATAGCTTCCCTCCATACCACGGCCTTTCCCATGGTCCTGAATAGCTTCCCTCCATCCACGGCCTTTCCCATGGTCCGGAATAGCTTCTCTCCTTACTACAGCCTTTCCCACAGCTTCCCCTGTCATCGCACTGTCCTGGCCCTGTGGTGCCCGCTGCCCACATGGATAGAACGCGTTGTGTTTGGTACAGAATGAGTGAGTGACATCATTGATGTAAAGGGCGCACCACGCTTGCTTACGCTTCTCAGTACCCTCCCTTACCTAAGTAGGGGTTATCTACAGTGAGAGGGTTAAGACACTCGTGGCACATGAGTCGTGTTTCAAATGGTTTGGGTTTGTATTTCTATTCTTTTTTAAATTTCTGTGTGTTTTGTTTAATGTATTGATGACAACGTATGATAACTCTTTTGCCCAAGTTTGTTTGTGTATGTATGTACGTACGTACGTTGTATGCATGTATGCATGTACGTATGTATGTATGTATGTATGTATGTATGTATGTATGTACGCATGTATGTATGTATTCATTCATTCATTTATTTATCCATTCATGGTTGTCGGTTACCCTCGTCTACAAGAATGAAACGCATATGTTTCTGTGGGTCTCTTTCATTTCCTATTGTTTGGGCAGGAATTGAAAAAAGAAAGTTTTCCATTTTGTTCAGACCTATTTTCTTTCATTTTAATGATTTTATACCTGACTAATGTATCAACAACAAAAAAGCTGAATCAGCGTTTCTCTTTCTGTTTGGGTTCTATAGTTTTGTTCGTTTTTGTTGTTGTTGTTGTTGTTGTTGTGGTGGTGGTGGTGGGTGGTGGTGGTGGTGGTGGTGGTGGTGGCGGTTAAATGTCCTATGGCGTATGAACTCTGCAAATGGAAAATTATTCTCTCATCCATGTCTGTAGAGTTTGAGGTTTTTTTTGTTTGCTTGTTTGTTTGTTTGTTTTATTTTGTTTTGTTTTGTTCGTCAGCACGAAAACTTGAAAACAGAACCGACCCTTACAAACTTAGTGAAATGACAGAGTGTAGCCCAAGGATACACACACATCGAAAGTGTGACACGAATGAATAGTAAGTATCTGGCTCAAAAGGGAATTCAACGAAAAAGAGGAGAAAATGACAAAAAAAAAAAAAAAAAAAAAAAAAAAAAGAGTTTTACCAAACTGGGTGGAAAGGTTGAAACATGGATTAAGAACCAAGCCGTCAAAGCTTGGTGCGGCGAAAATCAGGATCTGGATGTGATCTCCACTGAGGTTTGCGCTCTCCCTAGTCTCTCTCTCTCTCTCTCTCTCTCTCTCTCTCTCTCTCTCTCTCTCTCTCTCTCTCTTAAATATTTGTTCAACTTTATTCTGCTATTGTTCTGTTTGTCGAAACCCACTTCATATCATGGTGAAAAAAAAAAAAAAAAAAAAAACAGAGTAACAATGGTCTGACAATCGATATGGAGGGGGAAAACGGCAAGAGGGGAGGTTGGTCGGGGGTGAGGGGGGGGGGGGGGAGGATTTCAGGCTGAAACATGCAGAAGAAATCGAAAGGCAATAAACAAAAGACGAGGAAATGATGCCTGGATACAAA